>CM074490.1:7594495-7616349 GCA_037389245.1 Oryzias sinensis
ATGAGTTGGAGCCAGATAACGAAGGAATTCATCCTCCAGGGTAAAAATGAGTGGCAGTTTGTCTAACTATTCTCTTAAGATTTGAAGAAAAGGGATGGAGTGTGAGACTGATCACTGCGTAACGCTAACTTTCTACTGTTCATTGCAGTAAAAGTCCAAAGGCGAAGATTTGAAACTGCAGATCACTCTTGGCAGAAGAACAAATGATAAAAAGATCGTCCTTAAGAAGCAGCTGCACTCAGAAAAGGAGATGTGCGACTTCCAGCTATATGAAGTGGAAGATCCACCTCAGCTTCAGGTAAGCTGGCTTTGCTGATTCATCACTCAAACGTTACTTAATTGGTCTTCATTCTGAGCCAATAGAGCCTTTCCGGCCTTTCCTCATCACAATCAAATTCCTGCCTTTAAATTCACTGTAAATTCTTTAGCCACAGACCTCTGTACTTTTCCCCTTTTAGCTCTTTGATTCGCCGCGGTCTGGCCTTAACCGCCATCAGCGTCCGGGCTCTGGGGTCTTTTCACTTGGACCGAGGTCATCGCAAACATGGAAGATTTCTCCGGCCCAGAGCCCAACCACCAAAGACTTGTGACTATTCATGCTTTTCTGTTAAATCTTTCAAAAAAGATCCCCCTTATTGAAATGGAATTTGGAGTTAACCTCTTTTTTCCCCCAAAAAGCTAGTTACATTCATGACCAACCTTGTTTCCCTACCCCTCTGGCTCCTCCCTATCTTTGCAATCGTAGGGGCATTTGAAGCTGTAGTGGTGTCTGAAAGTGTTTTTCAAGGAGGAGCCACAGTGACTTAAGGTTGGGTTGGGTGTCGAAACTCATTTCTTCACATGGGTGTGCTGTCAAGCACAGAAATGGGTGTTTAAACACAAGTATTGCTTGTTTTTACACGACTTTTTAAAGTTGTCAAACCGAGGATGTGTACTTTCTGAGCGCTGGCAGCTACACGCTAACGTAGCTCACCAGGGACTATGATGACATCATTGAAGGGTAGTAACGTCTGGATGTGAAGACGTTTTTTTTCCCCTACATCTCTGCTTGGAGGGATAAATGTCGGCGAAGGATTCGAATTCTGCTGATGTGTCTCGCTATGATTGTCCTAGAAAAGTGCAGCAAAAGAGGGAAGCTTTGGGTGTCTAGACTGTTCCCCCTTGAAGACCAGAGCTGGACAAGGAATGGATGGATGGATTTTTTGATTGAAATGTAGGTTCAGAAGGGCACCACTATGAAACTGGTGATTGACATCCTGATCTCTGAGGCTGAATATTTTGATGTAAGGTGTTTTCAAGCGTTATTGCTAAGATTTAGTTTAGCATCACAGAAACACCAGATGGCATTTAAAATGCTTTGTTTCCTGTAAAGCTTATAGATTTATGTCTACGTAGAGACGATAACTGCAGCATTTGTTCTAAAGGTATTGAGGCCATGTCAAGCAGACTGTCCAGTGTTCCTCCTTTCATCATTCACATCCAGCAGCTTGATGGAGGTTTAGGTGTCTCAAAATAATAAAAAATCAGTATCAGCTCTGAAATCATGATCCAGCAGTGAGTCATCATTTTATCTTAGAACCGTCTGTGATGCTCTAGAGATGAGATTGTTTTCTACACAACTATTTCTGTTTTTACTTAAAATGCCCTCTATAGTTTGTTCAGACTGATCAGCTAAAGTTGCAAACAAACAGTTATCTTGTTAAAATTGCTTTTGCATCATTCATCATATTTATATTCTGTGTTTTATTGTGAAGTACTTTGTGATTTTTATCTTGAAAGGTGCTATACAAATAACGTTTATTATCATCATCATCATTATTATTATTAACTGATTCCATTTAAATGTAAAGTTCAAATGTCACAAATCTTAATTTTGCAGAACAAAATACTAACAAGTATAAGTAATAGTACTTTTAAGAGGAAGCAGTAGAAAATAATTGAGTTTTAAGACATCGTTATATCTACATTACTTATCTATATTCTTTGTTTATGAGTATAAATATGAAATACTTTCATCTGTGAGGTTTAGGTGATTTATTATACTTTGAAATGGTTTAGAAAAGTAATGTCAGGGCAGACACTGAACCCACTGAGCAGAATAACTGGTATCAGGGGTTACAGAGGTTAATCAACCCGTCTGCAGTTTGGAAGAAGCTCAGGTTTAGAAGCTGCTGGAGGCACAAAAGGATTTCTTGTTCTCCCCATTTGCGTGAAAAGTAAGCGTAGGTGAAACCATGCTGTTGGGGACAAGCAGCAGTGTCATCATGGGATGTCCACGCCACCCTGACCCTGCCTACCCCTTCAGATCATCCAGGAGATAACCAAGCTCCTCCCGGCTGGGGGTCTCCTTTGATGGACATACTGGCTCAGTAGGAAGACATCTGGGGGGGGGGCAATCATGACAGCTTTCCAAATTATTTTTACTCCATGTCCAGCGTCTGTTTGAACACAGTTGGTTTCTAGAACAAAGAAGCACGCTCACAGGTTTGATCAGAACCTGTTTCTCCATACAGACAATACGTTTGGTTAGGAAGAAGGGAACCAAAATCTGGACCTCCTCTCTGGTTCCTGCAGATTGCAAAAGGAGGTTTGCATGCAGAAAATAATGTGGAGACTCCTTATTTCCTTTTGCACTGAACACAAGAGTGAAGATTCACCTGAATCCAGGTGTGGACCAAACGGGCCAACTCTGGTCCCCTAAAAAGACGGGTCCAGTTTACATGCAAATGGGTTGCAATTGCACGTGGTCCACTTCAGTGTGAATGACCGTCCGGTCAACAACACTGGAAGCGAAAGATATGGCAAAGGAAAAATGAATCCACTGCAAGAGTCTAAAGCAGTACCCAAAAAAAATAAAATAAAAAAGTCTGCACATTTCTTCACAGTTAATGAATACTGTACATGCGGGCGCTTCATGAGATCATTACGCTGATTTCTTCTTCACCATTATTTTTAATTTCTGGTCAAAACTCCTTCATGTATTACTGCCCCCATCTGGTTATCTTTGGAACGGCAGGATAACGTCTGGTGGTTTGGTTCCTTCTTTTGTTCTTCCATTCTCTCAGTGACCCGGATGCAAAGGCTCCACTAAATATGAAACTGAGCTAAATTAAATCAATTTCTCCATGCGCCCCCATCAAACTGAACTAGTCAAGATCTTTCAAAATAAAAGCACTAGAACACAACTCTGTGGGTAGAATCAACTTCCTCTGAAAACTCTCTGAACAGTTTAACCAGAGGTACACTTTCCATCAGGAAGGATTTGTCCAAACTTGGTGTGTTTTTGTCTGCTTTTGTATTACTATTAAGAGTAGTGTTGTGTCCTATCATCAGTTTCTGCAGTGTGAAGGCTGGTTTCCTGACACGCTTCGTTAGCGTTTCCCCTCTACTGAAAAGTCAGAACTACAGAAAAGCAGAGGAAGGTCTTTTGTGTGAAAGTCATGTAGCATTTTGGAGGCTCTTGGAAATGTGTTCAAACCGAGCCGTGTTGTTGTAATCAAGCCATCAAAAAACAGCAGCGAGTCAGAGGTCAGCCAGTCACGCACAGACAAGTCAAGGGCTGTTCAATCAGGCTGTCAGTCCTGAGATGAGCTCTAATCAGCAAACTGTAATTGATTTGAATTAAACCGTCTGCCTTGCATCGCGGCATTTGCAGACTGAGAGGGTCAATTAGTCAAGGTCAACGTCTGGACAGCTGGAGGCACTCATGGCTGACCTGAGCTGCGTTAGGATTCAAACTCTTTCTTAAAATATGAGTTTGATGTGCAGACGACTGATTATGGGATGGAGACTGATGAGTAACAAATCTGAGGTGATGTAGAGCGTAAATTTTTGATGCGTTTTCTAAAGATCAAATAAAATTTATGATATTTCTTCTCAGAATTGGCATAAACTAAAGATTAAACTCTGAGCAGCCATTATGAAATTTATGGAATATACTTGAAGGATGAACGTCACATTTAATAATTGTCCTAATTTTTAATTAAGAAAGGTGATGCAACATCAATACATTAAACAAACGGAACTTAAATAGTACTTCAGTCAGACAACTCTTGCAGTAAGAAATATTTATTTGACATTTTCCACATACTTTAGTTGGCATTCACATCTTTTGGTTTGGCATAAGGCTCCGTTCAATTCCATGAGAGATTTCCATAAAACTTTCGGGTAACAAAAACCCCCAACAATTAATTATCCAGAAGAAGAAAAAATGTGTATGTATAATCAGTGTGTAATAAAATGAGGTGTGTTCTCGGCAGCATTTCATTTCCATTTCATTTCTCAGTATGACTGCTATGTGTGACCCGGCACCATTGACCGTTTGGGCCGCCCCCGTTCGAGTACAGCGCCACGAAGGGAACATGCTATCTAGTGGATTTGCTATGTGTGACCCGGCACCATTGACCGTTTGGGCCGTCCCCGTTTGAGTACAGCGCCTCGAAGGGAACATGCTATCTAGTGGATCTGCTATGTGTGACCCGGCACCATTGACCGTAGGGTCGCTCCCGTTCGTGGAGACCACCAGAGGAACATACTATCTGAAAGAGAGAGGGAAAGAAATAAAAGGGGAGCCAACATAAAATTACTTATACCTGATCTTAGAACGTAAGCTCACTTCCGCAAAACGCTGTGCAGAACTATAATTTAAACCGCCAAACAACCCGTATGATACACCCCCAACACTAAAATCATCCAGAAGAAGAGAAAATGTGAATGTAAAATCAGTGTGTAATAAACTGGGGTGTGTTTTCGGCAGCATTTCATTTCATCATTTTCATTTCATTTCATTTCCCAGTTTGACTGCTATCTGTGACCCGGCACCATTGACCGTTTGGGCCGCCCCCTTCTTTCCAATTCTTTTATCCGAGTCCAGCGCTACGAAGGGGACATACTATCTAATGGATCTGCTATGTGTGACCCGGCACCTTTGACCGTTGGGCCGCTCCCGTTCGTGAACCACTAGGGGAACATACTATCTGCAAAAGAGAGAGAGAGAGAGAGAGCCAAACAAAGGAAACGAAACAAAACAAAGCAGGGAGCCAACATAAGAATCACTCATACCTAAATTTTTTAAGAACATAAATCCACATCCGCAAAACGCTGTAAGGAACTATAATTTGAACCGCCAAGAACAACCCGTATGAAGACACTACCTAACATCCAATCCAAGCTTCCAAAAGCATGCTAAACATGCTTAAGTACCTCCATTATTCGTAGCTTCCATCAAATACTAAGAACGAGCTTAACAGCGATAAATGTTATTTCATTTGGTATACTATTTAACGAGCTTAATCCAATGACAGGACTACGAACGAGCTTAACTGCCATAATGTTTCCCCATTTGGCATACCATAATACGAGCTCAGAACATCCATTTATTCGAAGATTTCCATCTAAGTATCAAGAACAACCTCAACGCCATATGTCCGAAGCTTAATTGGCGTAATTGAGCTTAGAAACCAAAATTTTTTGAGCCCCATCGCATACTATAATACACTTTAGAACATCCTAAATTTTTAGGCTTCCACCTGGCTATAATCTTCTTTTAACATCTACAATCAAAGAATTTACATTCATGCTGCGGTTGACATTGATTAATTAATTCAGTCAGAGTGTCATTGGAATGCAGAGAGGTCCAACGCCCCGTCACTTTCAGTGCAGCCATAGGTACGTCGAGCAGTCATCGTTGCAGCACCAGATCAAGGAATGCATGGGTGACATCATTTCCTGGAAACGGAGAAGCTGATCGGGGCGTAGGGGTTCGCAGGCTCAGGATGCGATGCATAGATAAAAACAAAGCAGTATTAGTTTTGACAAGAATATATAAATAACCCAGAAACTGATCAGTTTCAAAATGATTGAGATAAATTAAATAACAGTGCTTTTAAAAAAAAAAAAAACAAATCAGAGAAAGTGAATTTAGTAGATAGTTAAGGTAAAGACCCATTGTGGATTTATCGCCCCCTAGAAACCACCATAATTACAAATTCCAAAAGTGAAATAATCGTGAAATATATGACCTGCACGAAATCTTAACACCAATTTTTTATATATTCCAATGATGACAAAAGTAACCTTTGACAGTTTCAGAGGGACGCACCTTCAGGAGGCCATCGAGGAGTAGGAGTAGTAGATGGGAAGAGTAGCCAAGGAGATTTGTAGACGAGGAAGGTCAACATCCCACGTAGCAGAGGATTACAGCTCGGCTGGATTTGATGCCTTGTATATGATATTAATGGTTCTCAAATTTTTATTTAGCCAAGGGAGACTGGATACTGCAAAAGAGAACTTGAGAGCTATGAGGGATCATAGGTTTTGATATTATATTTGCTAGACTGAACCTTAAGCATTTAGAGGCGGAGTATAGCAAGCCTCTAAATGGGGATGCATCTAGCAGAGTGCCATCTGCTTAGAAAAGGCAGACAGAAGACTGACTTGTGGACACAAGATTTAACCCTTGAACTAAGCTTGAGAGCGCAAGTGATATATTTCCTACGGTCAGGGTAGAAGTTGCTCAAGGTGTTATTTAAACATTAACCAAGTCAATCGATGACACAATACTATCATTCAATATTGAAACAGCCTTAATATAATCTCCAAGGATGAAATAACCGGACGACCCCTTAAGAACCATCAGAGCCGTAGATTCTGGCGGCCGGACAAACACAAGCCACTCTTCTTAAATCCTTTTCCCCCAAACCAGAAGGCGCAGACTCAAGAGAACAAGTGGAGGGAGCCTGAAGACACAACAGGTATCACAAAACCACTCCAGGCATAAAGAGGGAAAGAATGACAGCGGAAAGGTAAACCGACAAACACTTCGAGCGCCAACTGAAGGCCAAGAGACGCCACTGAGAGGCATAGAGGCAGAACAATGAGACCATCAGTGACAGTCACCCGCAGCCTTATATCGCGTTCAGAGGAATGTCGTGGAGACAGCATGGGGAGCTGACGAAATATATACCAATCCTGAAGGCGCATGGGGAACCAGGCCACTGATGCCCAGAAGATTAACTGCGAGGCGCTAGCAGGTCCAGATCAAGACACATCAACCTGAACACTTCCTAGGTGCCACCCTCAGTGGCGGCTTTGAAAACGATGCCCCGGAAGAATCCATCACATAGCCCCCGCAAACCTCCAGCCAAACTAGAGAGAATAACAAATTAACTGTCCAGCCGAGAAAACAAGGCCGCGACGAGACTGACACACTCACCAGTGCGGCCGACGCAAGTCCCTGAAGCCAGGGCATGACCCACTGGGGTACACAGAGCGGGAAAAACAGGCGGAGCAGAACCAGATGCAGAATATGCGGGGGCAACGAACGAGGATCGCCGAGTGAATAAAATGAGCCATAGACGCTGCATAAGAGAGACCAATCATAGGGAAAATGTCCACAGAGCAGAGACGGGTCCAAGAGACACTGATTCACATTCTGACTAACCAGCAGCTACAACAATGAAGAAAATAAACAGAAGACCCGCCACAATAATAAAGCCAGCATCAAATTAAAAAGCAGTCAAGATTCACACTTAGCTCCCAAAGAACAAAACAGCAACAGAAAAACAAATGCTAAAAGCCACGATAAATTCAGCCAGCATGAGAAACCTGTCCAAACGAGGACTGCCAGCCTTCAAAACCACAGAAAAGACCCCACAACCCCTGAAAAAACAACCGGACGACGCAGAACTACGCAGCAGAAAAGGAATCAGAAGTGCATCATGAAAGACCCGGAGACATAACTACAATTCCCAGGGTCCTTAGGGGCGTGACGTCACAGAAGTAAACAGGAAGAAAAACGCAGCCTTAGAAAACTACACGGGAAAGGACTGATTGCCGCTCACCGCAGAAAGTCGGCTGACCACGGCAGACGAGAAGACCCGGACTGCTCCTGATCGGGGGCCACGAACATCCCGAACATCGCGGAAAGCACACCCCCTGCAGATTGCACGCGACCGCGGCGAAACGAACGCGCTGCGCGCCGGCAGCCGCCCGCGGATCACTGCAAAGCAGAGCAGACGCGGCGAAACGAAAACCCCACATCATAAAAAATGGGGATCATCCATCCGAAGAACGGTGGGAACACAGCAAATCGCTGAAAGATACGGAGACCCGCGGGCAATGAGACCGGCGAAAAATGAGCGCTGAAGGTAAGAAAGAGAATGAACGCCTGCGCACCTGGGCTTAAATAGGACGCTGAGCAGGTGCGTTAATTGACTGAACCGCCCTAGGGTAAGCTGAAAACACTGCTACGAGTTATCGCCCGAAATACGATTGAATCGTCATTTAAATACTTAAATAGTACTTAAATTACTTAAAGTGCTGGCTGGGTAGCTTGGTTGGTAAGGTAAAGGGCTACAATGCAGGAATCCAGGGTTCAATTCCCGGAGGGGAATAAGCAATGGTACTGGGGGCAATTACCATATCAATGGCGAGCAATTCACCCAGTGAGGGTTCTTAGGCAAGACCCTTAACGCTACTGCCTCCCGGGCGCGGCTTGTCTGCAGCTCACCGCTCCCCCAGGGGATGGGTCAAATGCGGAGAACAAATTTCACACACCTAGGTGTGTGACAGAAAGTAGCACTTTCTTTCTTTCTTAAATAGTTAATAGTATTTTTTCAGAGATAGACTGTCAAAAATATTGTTGCAGCCGGGATGATTCCTTATCAAGATAATTCCTCATTATCTTGATAACTAAGTAGGATTTATCCAGATGATCAGTGCCATCACAACCAGAAATATTTTTTGCACAAAACGTTTGAACCATTCTGTATTCCTCCTTCCTCAAACTACGTTTCATCCAGGACGCTGCAGGAACTCTTTGCAGATGGTAGAAAGGAGCTCTTGCAGCTAGAAGACCATGGGGGGAGTAATCAAGTCTGAGGGGATGAAAAAAAAAAAACGGTGGCCCCCAAGGGACCCTCAAAGGAACATGAAGGCTCTCCCTCAGGAAGAGCAGCTGGCTTGTTATAGTTTCTGATCCTGTCATGGAAATCACCAAGTAAGACTTTGTGTATTGGAGAAAAGCCCCTCATTTACTTTCATGGATTATTTTAAGAGATGACAGTAATCTGACGGTTCTACAAGTTCATTAAAAAAAAAGCCACAGAGCGATGGTTTGCTTTCCTTGTCCTCACTACAAATTCTTCCTAATGCAGAGATGGACCCAGGGTGGCGTCTGCACAAAAACTCAAAGAGGCTGAATGATCTAATGGCAGACGGAAGATAAAAAGAGGGGCTGGATAAACGACGGCAGAGGCAGCGGCACATAATGAGCAGATCAAATGATTGTGCAGAAGGAAATGCCAGGAGTCACTTCCAGTACTGAATCTGCTGGACAGTCGTTGCTCCTGGCCGTCACTCCTCCCTCCCTTCTCTCGCCATTGTTTTCTTTTAGCATCCCACCTTTGCTTCATTTTTATGAAAGTAATAATGATCCAAAATGGACCAGATTGTAGATTTGATGTGAAAACTTGTAAACTAGAATGTGAACTTGCTCACCAAAAATCTGCATCTGTGTGTAAAAATCTTCTGCTGTAAAGTTTAAAGAATAAAATCACGACTGACAAAATACCATTTGCATGTATTTTCATTTAGAGTTACAACCTCAAATCACTGCTCTGACAGAACAGAATAAACAAAGTGTATTCATGACAATCATTCTAGTAGGACAGTAAGGTCATGATTAGTCAGTACAGAAAGTTTGGCAACTTTACAAACACGCCTTCTTAAAGAACAAGACGGCTAATTCAACCGATTTGGTCTGTTGTGTTCTTTAAAAGCTTCTTTGGATTAGCACCAGTTGAGGCCACAGATCTGAGGTCAGCGTTTTCTGGCCGTCTTGATTTGCGTCGTCACCATCCAGGTGAGAAGTGTTTGCTAATTCTGCACAGGTAGATAATGCAGCCTTTAGATTGGACGGTCTGCTGCAGATTCCAGCCGTCACAAATGAAGAACCACCAAGGTAGTTAAATAATCTGGCAGCCAGAAGGCATTGATCACATTGATGTTGAGTGTGAAAACTAAGAGGCCGTCCATGTGGGCATACAGTCAGCGAGCTCCTGCACATCCATCACAGGCTGCCGCTGCGTCCGCGATCGTTCATCATTCTAGAACAATACCAGAGTCTAAAAGCTCCACATTAGACGTTCTTGATAGGGTTTACTTCTGCCTTTCAGGAAATCTGCTGTGTTGGCCTTAAAGCGCCTACTTTCACATTTTTCATTAAAGAGCAGTTTTTCCCCCTTGTTATTTGGAGAAGTTTACATAGTTTATTACAAAGATGAGAGATCCAAATCTCTTTTACAAAACAAAATTATTCAAAAAAAGCTATGGTGAAGTTTTAACTGCAAATTTGTGGGAATATTGTCTTATTGTCCTTTGCTGTTTGGTGAGGACGGTTTCTTTTAATAGTTACATTGATTTTTTTTCACTTCACGCATTTCCTCATTTTTTTATGAATACAAACAATATGAAACAATTGAATTATTCTTTAAACCATGTGGGACAGACAGGAGGGTGTGTCCACGGTCAGTTTCATCATAAATACCTCATAGGTAGGTTTCATTTAAATAAAAACATCCCATTTTTAATTAAATATAAGTTGACATTTTTAATAAATCACCAAAAAAAGCCAACCTCCTGATTTTCACAGTACTGTAGACGTCTAGCATGAATCTCTATAGATCATGATGTTTGCAGATGACACTGGTCTGTAGTGAGATCAGGTGGAGGAACATCCAGAGAGGTGGAGGTTTGCTCTGAAAAGGAGAGGTCAGTCGCAGCAAGACGGAGAATCTGTGGCTGAATGTGAGGAGCTGGGAGGCTACAGGGAGCAGAGGTGAAGGACGACTTTAGGATCCAAAGTCCAGAACAGCAGAAAGACATGAAGAGGGAAGCAGGTTGGAACAGGTGCAGGGAGGCTCCAGGTCTGACGTTTGACCAAAGGAAAGCTGTAGAAGACTGGAGAGAGCAGCCATGTTGGTGGTTTAGAGACTGAGGCAGAGACAGGAGGAAGAGGTGGAGGCAGCAGAGATGAAGATGCTGAGGTTCTCTATAGGACCAGGATGGATCAGGAGTTCAGTCCAGAGGAAAATATCCATGGTAGATGTTCTGGAGATCCATGCAGGGAAGCAGATTAGTCACCACAACTATAAAGAAATGATTTCAAAGGAATTGTTCTGAGTAATTGTAGCTCATAATTCCAATATGTTTTACTGATACATGAGGAAACCGGCTCACAACACAAACAAGTGACCACTTTTCATGATTGCTCAAACCACTTTGATGCAACAGTTGATGGTGCACCTGTCCGTTTTCTAGCTATACAAGGCCTTTCTGGGTGAGGGGGGGGGGGATCATATCCATCTGCCTAAAGAGAACAAACATCTCAAAATCAGCCAAAGTGCTAAAGCCATCCCTCAGATGAAGGGTGGAGCAGCTGATGGGGGTGGTGGAGGACCAGCTCTCTTCAGCTCTCCCTACTGAATCTTGTGAAAGAAGATCTTCAACAGCCGCCATGACAGAGAAAAGCAAAAAGATTAACAAGTGCAGGAAATGGATCCAGGTTTATTCAGCTTTCTATCAAATTTAGGCTGGAAATAAAAACAAAAACTGTTTCCTCTTTTTAGTAGAGTAACAAATCTTTGTGGTGGTTCCAGCAGCACCTTTCCCCACATCCTCTTTGTCTCAGTGATAAGTTGAGGATGGGTCAAAGAAAAGTCACTTCAAATCGGCTTCAGAGCAAAATGTCAGCAGACAAAGTTGCAGAAAGGAGCAGCCTCACAAACGTCCCCTCCAGAAGGAGTCATTGTTGGTTTATGAGGACTGTCGGCCCCAAAACGTAAAATGGAATCATTCCTGAAGAGCTTCTTCTAACCCAACCAATGAGGAACAGGTCTGCTGAGGAAATGATGAACATGAGATGAAGAAATGTTAACTCTGTCCAGTAGAATGGACCAAAGAGAGCAACAGATGAACTCAACCAATAGAATGACAGCAGGAAATGAGAAATCATTTGTTATTTCCTTGGGTAATAAACATTTACATGTAAACTGCATGTCAGCTGACATCTTTAAGAGCGCATTAGCATCACTTTGTGTCTTTATTCTTTGTGAATGTAAAACACAAGGCTGTATTTCACATTAAAAGCACTCAACTGGCAAAACAGGAGTGAGATTCAATTACAGAGCTGTAATAGAGGCTGCAGCAGAGCACACTCCCTTATTCTTCTACGGTTTTTGTATTTATTATTTTCAGTGCTGCAGTTTTGTGAAGCAACCAGAGAGAAACTGCAGGAAAAACTGTTTCTCTGTTCAGAGGTTCTGTTTCGGCTTCATCATAGACCGATGCTGTGACATTTCCAACAGGGTCTCTGGATGGACATCCTGCTCACCTTTGAAAAGCTCTCAGATCTGCGTTCCACCGTTCACAAGACAAAAGCTCTACAAGGCTTTGGGGGGAACATTTTCCTCTGAGAACGCAGCAGAAGATATGCAGACATTGTTTTCAGAGACAAACTATGGTTGAGTCTGCATTGGTGACCTCATTTGACGTGTTTCAGTCACATCTGGATTAAGCAGAGTCCATATTGTGACATGCACTGATTCTTGCGCATTACTTTTTCCACAGAATCAATTCCCCTTCAGACTGCGCTGCTGCTCCTCAAACTAATGTATTCTACTGCGTTTTGAACGTCTGCTTAACAGCTAACCTACTTTTACTCAGGGAGTTAAAACTGACAACATTTCTGAAAGGTTTTGCTCTCATTGTTTTCTTTGCCTCATTCTTTATTCAATAATCTCCATCCTCAGATGATTATCTTCCTAATAAAATCTGTAATATTTGCAGACAATTTACACATTTTCAAGAATTATATACTTCATATTGAGAAAGCACAGAATCACCGGATTACTCAGGCTGCTTCATACAACCAAACGGAGGAAGGAGCTGCTGTGTTTTCTGCTCGGAACAACATTGAAAATAAAGTCAAGGAATTCTAAAGAAAAGGAAATTGTTATGACGCTTTTGCTTCTCTCATTTGTGATGTCACAATGCTCAGAGATCAGGTTTCTAGAGGAGTACTCATGCGTGAACTGATCAAAATACCACTTTGGGTTGTTTTTAGCGAGGAATAAACATTAGAAAACACTTGAAATGCTTAAAAAGTTGATTTTGCATAATATAGGCAATAGCCAATGCTGCCAGCCTGTAACCTAGAAAGTGGCAGAAACTAAAACAGACTTTCTTTGAAGACATTTGGTTTTGACAAAGTCTAGATAATAAATCTTTGGGGATTCTGAATTAATATATTGCGTGTTTGTCATGACCCGACCCTTCCAGTAACACATGAAGGCCTGTGTTTGATCAGATTTACAAGTCTGGCATTTCAGTTGAAAGGAATTCTCTCAACACATCCATGTATTTTCAGATAGAAAAGCTACAAGAGAAAAAAACTCTTTCATAATCTTTTAAAACTATCCAAGAAAAAAAAAAGTTTGCTTTATTTAAATGGCGGCCGTGGTGCAGCGGTACTCAGCGGTGAGTCGAAGTGTCCTTGGTCAAGACACTGAACCCCACCTTGCCTCTGGTGGGAGGTTGACGCCAGTGTTCGGCAGCAGAGCCGCCATCAGTGTGTGAATGTGTGTGTGCATAGGTGAATGGGACTGTGACTGTAAAGCGCTTTGGGCCTTCGTAAGAAGGTAGAAAGCGTTTTATAAGTATACGCCATTTACCATTTTTTACCATTTATTTAAATGTGGTTATAGCTAAAGATGAGCAACATTTTTACACCTACAAAACAAAAAAGGTTGTAAATCTGATCCTAAAAAGTCTGTCTTAATGTTTTTTTAAGTTGAAAATGTGGATTATCCTTTGCTCTTTAGGACCAGAAGTCAATTCTCTGCTGAAATTGAGGTGAATTCTGCAATTGCTTTGAAGAATACCCGAGTGAACACAGACTATTCAAAATACACATGTGTCTGTAAGGCTAAGGAAATGCTTTTGCTACTCAAACATGCAGTCAAGTCTTCACAGATGGAAAAGAAGCCTTTAGAGAACAGCTGCATTAGATGTTTCATTTGTGTCATCGTCATACTGTCAGAACTCTGTCTCCCCCTCTGGTCACCAGCAGGAAGCATCTCCAGAGTTCTAGAAACCCTTTTCTGGATGCTGCACACGTGACTCATTCACTCATCAACCGCAGCAGACTTAAGCACTTCACTGAGCTCAGCCCCATGCAAAGTATTGTTTGCGGCTTTCTACCACAAGTGTTGTATTTGGACCTGATTTTCTGTCTCCTGACCCTGACTGTTTGCCCGCCACCTGCTCCAAACCTTGCCTGGATTTTGACCATCAACTCCTGCCTGCCTGACCCTGATTTTGGTTTGTGGACTTTTGGCTGAGCCAATAAACCTGCTGCATTTGGATCCAGCCATCTGCCTATTCTTGTGACATAGTTGGATGGAATTAAGCAGAAAATTGCACCGGCATAAGCACCGATTCTTTTCATGTCCCAACACAGATTTTGAAAGTTTTATGCAAAGAGAGCAAACACTTCAGAAAAAGGCTCGAGAACTTTGCAGCTGAATCACTTCAGGCAGAATCAATTATTTGATTAATGTATGTATTGTGTGTGTGTGTGGGGGGGGGGGGGGTATCATTCCTGCTTGAACTTTTTCATGCAAGACACAGTTTGGTCCCTCCGCCTGGTTAGACCCATGTTGAACACTGAACGTGCAGCTTCAGTGTAATCATTTAGTAGATATTAACCATTTAACCCAAAGTGTTGAGCAACAAAGCCATGCAACTCCCTCACACAAATCCAGAGCAAGCATCAGCAGCAAGGTGTGTTAATGTTCATAACCTTGCAGAAAATCTCCATAAATCAGGTTCTGTGTGGATGGTCGCTGCGCTCTTCACCTGCGGTTCTTTGGACAGCAGCTTCTGATCACCTGGTGAGAAGACATAAACCAGCGCCTGCTCTTTCGCCACATGTCACCACACGTCAGTTATCAAACCGACACACCGCTTTTCTTCTGTTGGCAACCTGTTAACGCGGCGCGGATCTGTCCATGGTGCTGAAATACGGCTCTAGACAAGGACCCGCGCCGATCAGCGAGAACCGCAACACTTCCACAACATCTAAACCGCAGCAGACTGACAGATAACCGCAGGAAGAACATCTCAGATCCTCCACACGCACAGCCAGGTTATTAGCGGCAAAGAAAAGTCTTCTGCTGATGCTTTACTCACGCGAAAACTCCGAAAAGCAGAACTCTGATTCCAATCTCCAAAGCCAGCTGTCGCATGCTTTTCATCCGCTGTGCCGGTGAATCGTTCATGGTCTGAAAGAATTTGGTGGAAAGACTCGGTTCCGTTCAGCACTTGTTTAATCCACACCAAGCGTTTCTACAGGCGGCGCGTCCTAGTCCCGCGTGCCGCGCGCCTCCATCGGAACTCGGCCAGACTCCTCGCCTCCCTCGGCTGTCACGGCTCGTCTGCGGCTGCTTCAGTCCCTTCGGGCGATCTTCTTCATTCAAGTCAGTGGCTGACAGCTGCAGTTATTTCATCAAGGTTTGAGTTCGGGGAGCAGAAGACGCCGGTAAATGTGTGTCACGGCTTAGGCGCGGGAACCGACAGAGCGGGAGTGACGGGAAGCAAAGAGGGAGAGTCTCAGCGCCGCCTCTTCTCTCTCACTTCCTCTCTTTACCAAAAAAAAAAGTTTCAGGAGATTTCTGAACCTCAGTGAGACCCCCCCAGCTAGTAATGAATAAAGTGATCACTTAGACTAGGGAGAACCTCTCCAACCATTGGGGGGGGGGGGGGGGGGGCTTTCAGAGCAAGAAGCTGCTATGACAGCTGCTGGAGTAAATGATCCATCGACAGTCTGTCAGACATGCACCAACAAAACGAACTCATAGGGAACCAGGTTCTGGAGAGCTCCATGGTTCTAAAGAGACAGACAAAGATGAGGGAGGCTGTAGCCCTCCAGGAAAACCCTCTGCATGCTTGAGCGTACACATTTTTACCTTCTTTCAAATGGACTTCCGTGCATTACCTTATGGTTAAATGCATGCAGATCAAATTATATTTTTTGAAAAGGTAGGAGACTGACTTTAAAGACTCCCTGAGGGCTTCAGTAAGTTAAGAAATGTCCAAGTTTTTTAAAACAGATGCATCTCTGGAATACTTGGCTAAAGTACTGACAAAGACATCAGAAATGGATCTCTTGTGTTTTATACTCTGGAGTTTCAGGCGCCTATAAGGTCATTGTTGCTCCATTTCAAAAAACAAAACAAGAAGAGGCGTGAGATGATGATAGGCTGGGAAGTGAGCTCTGACTTCAAAGCTCTCAGTCATCCATCAGGCGCTGCAGCTTTCAGGGTGTGGGGCACGTCTATTACAAGCCATCAACACGGCTTTATGTGGCTGCAGCTCACTTCTCAGAAATCCTGTGATTCTGGTCAGAAAGGCCTTACTGACCCAGGCATTTCAGTACAAGATAATGTAAATAATTATAGAAGAGAGAACAAATGCATCCTCTAAATAGTTCTTCGAATGTAAATGCACAAAGTAATTAAATCCAATGTTTTTAAAAAAAAAGCTTCTCTGTTCAGTCACTCTTCTGGACATTTGGAACCAAAAACCTCACTGATGCTTCCTCTGCTTGATATGGAAGCGATTCTGTAGCATAAATAAAAAGCAAAGTCAAAACCAGAAATGCTTTTTAATTTTCAAAATGAAGCTGCATTTTTTGACTCAAAAATAAAATTAAAAAGCAATCCACCAAAATGCTTTTTCATTTCCTTCATCAACACAGCTTATTCTGTCACTTAATTAAAATGAAAATGGTATTTGACATTTCATTTTAAAAAAGGTCCATGGTAAATGTACCAAAATTCATTTAGAAATGTCTAATTTGACAATTAAAATGGATTAACAGAAATGATTTTTAATTTTCAAAATTAAGCTGTATTTTTTGACTCAAAATTAAAAAGAAAAATATTTCAAAATGCTTTTTCATTTTATACTTAAAACCGCTTATTCTGTGTCATAATTAAAACAAAAATGCAAAGAGGGGATTGCATTTGCATTTTAACATCCACCCTGGGAAACTTGTCACAATATTCATTTAGAAAAAGCATTAGCAGAGGGGGGGCGGGGCGATGACGTCACTGCTCTCTCCGTGTGTCTGGCTGCTGACTGACACACACACCAGGAGCAGACTGTGTTAGCGGCAGAGAAGATGGCTTTGAGTTGGTTGTGAACTTCTGATGAATTTCCACAGCTTCTCAGGACTACATAGCTGCATGTCCGCCTTCTGCGCTCCTCCTCCTGACGCACCACGGACAAGCTTTGTTCTTCGGACCGCCAGCTGCCTTCACATAGCGGAGCGCGGAGCTCCCGACGATCGCTGAAGGCGGAAATGCTGCTGCGATTTGAGAAACCATCAAATGAATTTGTTTCCAGTGGTGTCCAGAACAAAATAAAGACTGATGTAATGCCCACATATTTACACATTTATTTGCAGCTTTGCGGTGAATTTGCTGTTTGATTTATTAAGATCCAGGAATCCAGGTTTGAGCAGGCCGGGTCCAGCGGTTTTTGAACAGGACCCGGTTTTAGGTGATCTTAATGTGAAAAATGCAGCAGAATGTTCCTTTAGTGCCCTCGTGAATCAGAAGCTGTGAATCGCAAGTCAACTTCAGCGTTGTCTGACCGCACGGATTTAAAAACATAATCGAGCAGAGCATGCCCTAAAATATAATCATGACAGTAATAAAATCACATTATGAAGATAGTCTCCTGCAGCTTCGCGCTGAGTGAATGTTTTGGTCCAACCAGCAAACGTTTTGGAGAAATCTGCTATCTGATGATGGAGCTCCAGCTGTCAAACAGCAAATTCCGCACAAAGCTGCAGATAAATTTATAAATATGTGGGAATTACATCAGTCTTTATTTTGTTCTGGACACCACTGGAAACAAATCCATTTGATGGTTTCTCAAATCGCAGCAGCATTTCCGCCTTCGATCATCGGAGCTTCACGCTCCGCTATGCGAAGGCAGCTGGCGGTCTGAAGAACAAAGCTTGTCCGCGGTGCGTCAGGAGGAGGAGCGCAGAAGGCGGACATGCAGCTATGTAGTCCCGAGAAGCTGTGGAAATTCATCAGAAGTTCACAACCAACTCAAAGCCGTCTTCTCTGCCGCTAACACAGTCTGCTCCTGGTGCGTGTGTGTGTCAGTCAGCAGCCGGACACACAGAGAAAGCGGTGACGTCATCGCCCCGCCCCCCCTCTGCTAATGCTTTTTCGAATTGAATATTGCGACAAGGCGCGCAGGGTGGATGTTAAAATGCAAATGCAATCCCCTCTTTGCGTTTTTGTTTTAATTATGACACAGAATAAGCGGTTTTAAGTATAAAATGAGAGCCTTTTGAAATATTGATTTTTCATTTTAATTCTGAGTCAGAAAATGCAGCTACATTTTGAAAATTAAAAAGCATTTCTGTTAATCCATTTTAAATGTCAAATTAGACATTTCTAAATGAATTATGCTACACATTTCCCAGAGAACGTCTTGAAAATGAAATGTCAAATACCATTTTAATTTTAATTAAGTGACAGAATAAGCTGTGTTGATGAAGCAAATGAAAAAGCATTTTGGTGGATTGCTTTTTCATTTTATTTTTGAGTCAAAAAAAAATGCAGCTTCATTTTGAAAATTAAAAAGCATTTCTGGTTTTGACTTTGCTTTTTATTAATGCTACAGAATCGCTTCCATAGCTTGAAACAAAACTCTTACAGAGTCATTCACCCTGAAACTTTATTTCTATTACTACAGCTGAGCAAAACCAAAAATAAAACATGATTTTTTTAGAGTAAAAATCACAACATTTCTTTATTTCAACCAGCTTAAAATGGAAATAAGAACATGTGGATTATAGGAGGTGACAAAAGCAGTAGGTCTGTCTGCACATGCATTAGAAAAGCTTATCCGAGTTTGCAATTGACTTCTGATAATCTCAGGCGCTGCAGGTCAACCAACCTTAGTGAAATTACCCATAATCACTCCCATTAGCAAGCGCACAAACTAGAATGTTACAGAGAACATCAGCAGAGTGAGTCAATACTGAAGGAGTGTATAACTGATGAGGGTAATGTTTGTGTATTATTCTACATTTGATTGCTTGAAATAAGCATTTCAAATCAATATGCGTTCAATGGACGTGTCTTTTATACCTATAGTCAGGAAACTGACCTAAAAACTTGCATAGGGATGCGTGAAAAGGAGTTCTAAACAGTTGAGGCTAAAACATGGCAGCTGCAAATAAATTCTGGGGAGGAAGCGTTGGGGGAATCCTGAACTTCGGTTCTGTTGAGACCTGCTGGGCTGAAACTGCAAACTTTTGGTTTTGGTCCTAAAAAAAGAAAATAAAAAAGTTAGATTCTAACGGTGAGGAACATTTGGAAAACAAACCGTGTCTCAGCAGCTGCTGGCAGGAATTCCCCATTTCTGGGTCTCTTTTAAATCATATTATTCAATGATTTAAGCTTATGTTTAAGTTTCACCAAACTTTCTGCATACTTAAAAAAAAAAAAAAATTAAATTCCCATCAGCACCTCTAGGCTTGATATAAAAAGGAGTTTATAAAAAAAAGTTCAACTAAGCAGAACCATCTGGAAACGGGGCTCCATGCTTCAGGTGGGATGCTGGCTTTTCTAAGTCCTCCATGTTGGACTGGACCTGCAATAAAGAAAAGATTTTTCACTTTCCTAAAGGTTTTAGATTCTGTGACTAACAAATGTAAAGGATCTTATGGTCAAGTACAGTTCTGTCGTTAAAATATCAAATTTACATGTCAGCTGCTGCCTCCCTTTAGGGACCACCGCAGTCATTAACTTTTCTGATGGCTACATTAGATTTGGTTAACGTTTTACGTCAGATTCTCACCGACAACCCTCTGCATTTACCCGGACTTGGGACCGGCACATGGAAGCACTAGCCTGTGCTCCATGTGGTTGCATTACCTAACCAAACCTAATTTGTTTTGTTTTTTAATCTGATTTTAATCTATTTTTGGGAAGCTAGCACACTTGGGCATGATTCCACTCAGTAACATTTAGTAATTTAAGTCTGATTCTAAGGAACATTTAAATCTTTTTGCATTTAACACTTTACCTTTAAGCTTTACTAATGAAAATGCAACACGCAATGAAAATGCAATTAGAAATGCAACACCCAATGAAGACCAACGCAAATGCAACACCCAATGAAAATCCCAATGCAAATGAAATGCAATGCATATGCAAATAGAAATGCAATACCCAACGCAAACGGTAATGAAGATGCAATTTAAAAAAAAAAAACAATGAAAACACCCAATGTAAACCGCAATGCAATTGCAATACGTAATGAAAATGAAACCCAAGGCAAACTGCAATGAAAAGTGCAAAACCAACCGTAAACCCCAATGCAAATGAAACGCAATACATATGCACATAGAAATGCAATACCAAGTGCAATATCCAATGTAAACTGCAATGAAAATGAAATTCAATGAAATTGCAACACCAAACACAAACCGCAATGCAAATGCAGTATGCAATGAAAAATTCAATACCCAACGAAAATGCTATGAAAAATGCGTCACCCAATGTAAACCCCAGTGCAAATGAAACGCAATACATATGCACATAGAAATGCAATACCAAATGCAAGTGTAATATCCAATACAAACCACAATGAAAATGCAACACGCAATGAAAATGAAATGAAAATCCAATACCAAATGTAAACCGAAATGAAAATGCAACATGCAATAAATATGAAACAATGAAAATGCAATACCCAATGCAAAAGCAATACCCAATGTAAATGAAACGCAATGCATATCCACATAGAATTGGAATACCAATTGCAAGTGCAATATCCAATATAAACTGCAATGCAAATGCAATACCCAATGTAGACCAACACAATTTCAACACCCAATGAAAACCCGAATGCAATACCCAACGCAAATGAAATACCCAACGCAAACTGCAGCACAATGCAACACTCAACAAAGATGCTATGAAAAATGCAATATCCTATGTAAACTGCAATGAAAATGAAATTCAAAGAAAATGCAATACCCAATGTAATTGAAACCCAATGCATACGCAAATAGAAATGCAATACCCAACGCAAACGGTAATGAAAATGCAATTAAAAAAAACAACACCCAATTTAAACCGCAATGCAAATGCAATACGTAATGAAAATGAAACCCAAGGCAAACTGCACGGAAAAATGCAAAATCCCAAAGTAACCCTCAATGCAAATGAAACGCAATACATATGCACATAGAAATGCAATACCAATTGCAAGTGCAATATCCAATGAAACCACAATGAAAATGAAACTCAATGCAAATGCAACACGCAATGAAAATCTTACATTGGAAGCTTCAGTTGAAAAGGCCCTAAAACAAAAAGTTCTATCCCTATTGTGACCCATCGAAACGAGGCAGAGCGTTCACTGCTGCACTAAACCAAACAAAGAAATGAGAAACTCACCTTCAATGCAAGCTTTGAGAAAGGAAAGGATCGGCACAGCAGTCAAACCAAGAAATGAAGGACTTACAGGTTGAAGATCTTCCTGAAGTTGTTTAAAAGTTGCCCCATTATGAAGAGCTGCACTCCAAAGCCTTCATGGTCAGCCATCTTTCAGGTTTCTGATTGAACGTAGTCCTTCAATAGCAACATCTGTTCTGTTCTTCGCATGCTTCAGGTCCACTTTCATTTGCCCGGACAGGTGCCATATTCCCTGCAAGGAATCCTGGGAAAGAAATCAGAATACAGCCACAATTAAGCTCT
>CM074490.1:7616849-7632375 GCA_037389245.1 Oryzias sinensis
TGTTTGTGGGAGTTGGAGCTGAAGATCGGAGCAGGAACCATGTCTTCCCTTCAGCCTCTGAGAGAGTTGATCAGCGAGCGACTAGCTGCTGCTGCTGAAGAAATCTGCAGACTCTGTGAAGGAACCATCGTCCAGTACGAGCAGGAGCTCTGTCGTCAGCGCAGACTGCTGGATGTCATCTGGAAACCACAGCTGCAGCTACACCACATAGGTATGTGACCTTCAACAAAGAAACAGAGAAGAAGCTCTTTGAGCTTCATGCTCTTCTTTTTGGGTAACCGTCTGTCACTCAGTGGCGGTTCTACACTGACTTACTCCCCGGGCGAGTAACCCCCCTCCCCCCGCACACATAGAAATTTGATTACATTCTTTTCGTGTTCTCTATCTTTATTTGTCCATTTTACACAAAAAATCATGAATTTTACAAACTACAGGGGTGTCAAACTCTGTCACACAGGGGGCCTAAATTAAAAACCAGCTTTAAGGCTCGTACACACCGGGACGAATTTCACGCGCGATATTCGCTGACTTTTATCGCCTCGTGACTAAACAAAGGGCACTAATGTGAGTGTGCACACCGACGCGAAAAACGCGTAAAACCGTCATTTTTTAAAAACGCCTCGGGTTCGTTTTTTTGGTTTGACGCTCTGCGTCAAAATCTATACGACCAATGAGAACGGCGCTTTTGCACACGTGTCTGGAGCTTCTGAAGTTACAGTAAAACACAACTTGGGGGCGCTCAAACACAAAATTGCCTTTCTGAGCACACATACCAGCGAAGAAGATAGACGCCAAGTAGCGTCTACACTGCCGCGAAGAAATAATGACGCACATTCTAAAATATCCCCGAAAACACTCATGATACATTTACAGTTCATGTACCAGTCGATAAAACTCCCTTATGTTCTTCTCTTCTCGTAACTATGGGATGTACCCAAAATCGGCGTATTTTCCGGCGTCTTTCATCATTCAATAGAACAATAATTTCTTCATCGCTGGAGCTACTGGTGCTTGAAATATTCATGTTTTCTTTGTTTGATTCTGACAAGCCCGTAAATACTTGCTCTCTTCTTCTGAGTGAAAAGCGAGTTTAAGAAGCGTAAAGTTTTGCAGCGCCACCTTGTGTACAGGAGTATTTCTGTTTTACATTAAGCGCCATCTAATGTCAGGGAATGAAATTGCATGTTCACTCGGCTCATCGTCAACGAAAATCGCCTGGGTGTGAATACAAAAAACGTGTTGAAAAACGCTGGCGAAAAACGCTGGTGAATATTCGTCCCGGTGTGTACGGACCTTTAGGTTTTCGGCCGAACAAGAAACATTTACTGAAAACATTAAAGCTAAAATTAAACTTTTACAACTTAAAACTGAACTGAAAATGAATAAAAACAGACAGGAATATTAACCCAGAATAAATCAAGTTAAACCTTAAATAAAATATAATATTTTGTTCTCTATAAAAATACATTGTCAAAATTATACAATGAATATGCTGCAAAACAAAGCCTGGTGATATTATTATTTTTAGGTCTTATAAAACATTAAAAACGTAACCATAGAACTCATCACTGGCATTTTCCTAATTTTGTGCAACACCAACAGTAAAAGTCCTGCAAAAACTTCAATCCATTTAATCACTTCACATCAAGTATAATAAGATTTCAATCATTGGTGATTTTGATTGACATGTCGTCAACATTGATGATGTAATGACTGAGAGTTTTCATTGATTTCAAAAATGTCCCACAACTATGGACTTGGTCATTACCTACAGCCTAACTGCTGGAAGGTCCAGTGTGTCCAGTTGTGTATATTTGTGTACATCTGTCCACAACTGTCCAGAGACCACTTGTGTACAGAATCCAATGTACACATCTGGAGCAGCTGCTTGAGCTGGTGGAACCACACTCCAGTGTCGTCAAGTCCCGACTGTGTGCCATAACTGCAGATGCCAGTAACATGTGTCACACATGATCCATGAGTGGTCAGTGACGTGTCTTTATCAGACACAACTGTGTATTTGTTTCTGTCACCAGTGGAATCAGCACATTCCTTCTCTAGAACCAGAAAAACAAACTGGAAGAACAAAGTTTCAAGTTCTCTTCTCATCTTATTGCACAAGGCAGAAAAAAGGCGGGACTTCAACCATCAGCCTGAAACAAAGTTACATTTAAACTGTGTCAATGTCAGATGGAGAAATAGAATAGAATGTAGAAAATTTGAAGAACTTAGAAATGTGACCTGTGTAAATCATTTAGCATTGAATTTTTATTAAATATTGACACTTTAAATGACACTTTTGATTATTTATCTTCAATTTTAAGAAATTTACGACACATCTATTACTTAAATTAATGGCATCTATATTTATTGTTTCAATTAGTCTCTTCTGGTCCTCCAGACTCCTCAGGAACTTTCCCCAATGATCACAGAGTTTATGGATGCTTGACAAAACCTAAAGTCCTGGAAACGTACAAAAGACTTCTTGTTGTGTATGTGTCCCTGCAGACCTCCCCCAACATTGGATGACTGAAGAGGAAGATCTTTGCAACCAGCAGAGGAACTTCAGAGTGGAACAAGAGGAACCAGAACCTCAACATATTAAAGAGGAACTGGAGGAACTCTGCATCAGTCAGGATGAAGAGCAGCTTGATCTTAAGCAGGAGACTGATACCTTGATGGAGATTCCTACTTATGAGGAAGATGAGAACAGTGAAGCAGATCTAAACAATCAGCAGAGCTTTAATGTAACTGATAGTCAGGATGAAGAAGGAAACCAACATGAAGAATCAACATCAACTACAGATGAAGAGACAGACCCACAGAACAGAGATCCGAGGAAGAGGATGGACAGAAGTCATGTCCAAAGTGTGGACAGCTCTCACATGTCAGCAGGTCAGTGTGACTCTGATCTTCATCTCCACACTATCGGTATGTTCACTTCAACAACGGTTCCATCTTGAGCTTCAAGCTCTCCAAACATACAGTCCATCAACAGCGTGTCCTGGAAGAGTCTCTTCTGTCCCTTCCAGTTGAAAAGACAGAAGACATTGTTGGTCAGTGCAGCCGACAACATTCTTCAAATCAGATGATCTTAGTTAGTCCCTCCAGCTAACGACAAACACGAAACCTTAACAGATCAAAGAGAATATTGTTAGCAGATAAAAAAGTACAATCTGTTTTGTCGTCTGTGGTTCTAAGTTTGTAGTTCAGTTCTTTTCAGCAGATTTCTCTGTCAAACCCAAAATCCATCTAAACCTCTTTGATGTCTCCATGTCTCCAATTCCAGACATTCAGACAGATTCTATTTCCAAAACTACATTTCAAGCTAAAACCCAAAGACAGGGTCCTGCTCATGGATCTGCAGAGTGCAGACAGAAAAGATTCAAACCTGAACACATCAGTGAAAAACTGCTTAGTTCAAAAATGTAAACACTAAAGAACCATTTGGTCCAACTTCTTTCAGATCAAAACCCAACAAAAGCCACAAAGTTCCACTTTACTGTTTAGAAAAACACTTTTTATTTCTGTTTTCCAGCTATTAAGTCAATCATTTATAAAATTTAGCTATTAAATATTTACAAAAAATGAATTATGACAGTATTATTCGAGCTGTTGTATGTTAAAAAAAAACAGTGGGAGAAAATCTGAGTTAGTTTTGATTTATTTTTATTTTTTCAGTCATAAAACAGCATCTAAAAATCCAACAAAGTGCTCATTTTCTGTATCTGAAATGAACAGGACTAAATTTTTAACAAACAGGTCAGGTTCCCTTTCGTCAGTCAGTCTTGTTGCTGCGCTGCTGCTCACAAACTGTAGCGTAACTCGCATGGCGCTGCATTCTACAACACTATAAATCCAACTTTTCCTGCCCCTTTGTACATATCCTACCACGCGGCTCCCATTCTCCACATTGTGACTCACCAGGAGGTGAAAAGTGAGCGGCGCTTCGTCCATGTCTGTGATTCAGCTGGGCTGGAGGTGTTTGTCTGCAATCTTTTTACTGCAGTATGAGTGGAAGATGAACAGCTATTCATTGTAATCCGCTGGAAGTTGCTGCGTCATCCAGATGGAAAGATTAAGCCGTTAAACCAGAGTATAAAGCTTTTTCTGTAAGCTTCTCCAAGATGATTGCTGATTGTTAATCCCTCGGTCAGTCGTCTTTTTACCGCGGATATTCAGCTGCGTCTTCTTGACAGTTGGAGTTTGTTTTCCAGCTTCCTCCACTTGGGAACCATGGATTCATTTATCTTGAATCATCTTGCAGTTGCTCCCATGTTCTTCCTTGTACACCAGTGTGGGCACCTGGAGTCTCCGGTTTCAACAACTGAGGCTTGTAACTCCTTCAAAATAGTAGTAGGGCTCTTGGTGGCTTCTCTCACACATTCAAAAAAGGGCCATATTCCTTCCACTTCTTGATTGATTTCACTGAACTCCGGGGTGTGTTCAATACCTTTGATAATTTTGTGTATCCGTCCCTGACTTGTACCTTTTCAACAAGCCTTTCTCTGAGTTGCTTGAAGTGTTTTTCTGCCTTCATGGTGACATGGTAGCCTGGAATACTGCTCAACCAGTATCTGGACCCTTTATAGGCTGGTGTCTTATAATTCAGTCACTTGGGACCGACCCACACCACTCAGGTGATCTTCATTTGACCAAATGTGAGACTATTGGCACTAATTCGATGGACTTCTATTGAATTAGACCATTACATTTAAAATGGGGTCTAATAATTAACAATTATAATTCATATCATACTTTTTGTTTCATTGACATTACTTTTTTAGAAATCTGTTTTCACTTTGACATTGAAGATTTTTTCTAGTAAATTTCTGTGAGAGAGTAAAGACAAATTTTATTGACCATGAGTGATTTATGAAAACAGCAAAAGGGACAAACATCCAAGGGGGTTGCTTGCACAATAAATCACAAGTTTATATTTATTGCAAGATCAAGCTGTGAAATATGTATATCCCAAAAGACAATGAAAATTGCAAAAACTGGTTACCTTAAATATGCTAAGACAATCTTATGGCAGCTTGACGTATTTATCGAATCAAATAAATCCCTTTATGCATTTAACCAATCAGATGGATACCTTCCCTTTTTTGACCAATCAGTTGGAGCTCTTTTATTTTAGATGTTCATCTCCTATGTAGACTAGGGTCATTTGGAGTATCATTTTTAAACTGTTGCAATATAATGGGAATACTGTTTTTGGTTTTTTTCCTATTTGTTTATATACCACAATTTATATTTTTATCGCAATATTAATCACTAATATCATATTCGCAAGTTTTCCTGAAAATCGTGAATACTTAAGGCACTGAATGTGCATACACAGAGCCCATGACCTGACATAAATGGATAAAATAATAAATATCTTGTTCCCACAAATTATTAATTTGTTCCCACAAAATAAGGTCTCGTTGCCACGCAATAATTAAGTTGTGTAAAAGAAATAATTTCTTGTTCCCTTGAAATATCACGTTCCCATGCATTGATTTGTGCGAATGGAATACTTCTTCATGTCATAAGTCATCATAAACATGGATGTGAGCAATATTTGGATTTACAGCAGATACTTTCACATGTCTGTGTATGTCTCATTACATTGCACAGAAGACAAGGATGATCTTTAGAGATTGTTGCCGTCTCGTCCGGCACATTCGGGTGGTTTAGGACATCCAAAAATGTAATATGTAGTTGGGAAATGAAAAGACACACAAGAGTCTGCATGAATTTTCAAACCTTTTGCAAAAGGGGAGAGATGGAGAAACACGACTTGTTAGGCTCTGTGGCTGTCCGCTCTCTCTGGCCTCAAGGCTAAAAGGCTTTTTTATTATTCAGTAAGGGAAGATGTAAACATACTCAGAGCTCCAGACTGCGACCAATTGGTCGCATTTATATTCTTACTGGGTATTTACATTTTGTGCAAAGGTGTCTTTTATGGTACTTACCACATGTATGAACAAGGTAAGTACAAATAAAGTACCTTGACATTTAGGTCTGCACTCGCTGCACAGCAGAATATTAGATAAATTAAAGTTATAGTTCTCCTAAGCATCCTGCCTTTAAAGTTAAAGTAAAACATTGTCATGTCATGCAGTCATTTTTCTTCAAACTTGCTGTGATGTTAGTGAACATCATTATCAACATGTCATTTCTATAATGGGTATAACAGTGACATGGGTAATATCAGCGCTTTATGCCGTCTTTCCAGCTCGCTGGGTGTGTACCGTAAAATATGATGTAAACGTGCATGCTAAAAGTCAGTGACGGCTGGCGTGACCGCACTTCTGCAGATGTCGGCTCACTTGACCGCGGTTCAAACTGGATCTTAATAAATCAAACAGCAAATTCACCGCGAAGCTGCAAATAAATGTGTAAATATGTGGGAATTACATGTCTTTATTTTGTTCTGGACACCACTGGAAACACAAATTAATATGATGGTTTCTCAGATCGCAGCAGCATTTCCGCCTTCGATCATCGGAGCTTCACGCTCCGCTATGTGAAGGCAGCTGGCGGTCCGAAGAACAAAGCTTGTCCGCGGTGCGTCAGGAGGAGGACCGCAGAAGGCGGACATGCTGCTATGTAGTCATGAGAAGCTGTGGAAACTCATCAGAAGTTCACAACCATCACAAAACGCTCTTCTCTGCCGCTAACACAGTCTGCTCCTGGTGCATGTGTGTGCGTCAGTCAGCAGCCGGACACACGGAGAAAGCAGTGATGTCATCGCCTCGCCTCCCCTCTGCAAATGTTTTTTCGAAATGAATTTTGTGACAAGTTGCGCGGGGTGGATGTGAAAATGCAAATGCAATCCCCTCTTTGCATTTTCGTTTTAATTATGACACAGATTAAGCGGTTTTAAGTATAAAATGAAAAAGCATTTTGAAATATTGCTTTTTCTTTTTAATTTTGAGTCAAAAAATGCAGCTACATTTTGAAAATTAAAAAGCATTTCTGTTAATCCATTTTAAATGTCAAATTAGACATTTCTAAATGAATTATGCTACACATTTACCATGGACCTTTTTGAAAATGAAATGTCAAATACCATTTTCATTATCATTTTAATTAAGTGACAGAATAAGCTGTATTGAGGAAGGAAATGATAAAGCATTTTGAAGTATTGCTTTTTCTTTTTAATTTTGAGTCAAAAAATGCAGCTTCATTTTGAAAACTAAAAAGCATTTCTGGTTTTGACTTTGCTTTTTATTTATGCTACATAATCGCTTCCATATCTGACCTCACCAAATGAGACAATGCTAACTTGTTGGTAAAGGTCAAATAACTACATTGTAAAAACATATTCCTACTTGTAACATGAGGCAAATTTAAAGAGAAACAAGACAGCAGTGAAAACAACAATCTTTAATATGATACATGTCTGCAGCATACAAACTGTCATCAAAATGAAATAGGTTTTAAGTACATAACAGTACAAAGGAGTGTTCCAAAAAAAGCATTATTGGCCTGAGGGTCGTGCTTTTTGTCCATCAAAATTCCTTCAGCAGAGTTTGGTAACAGTGCAGGACTTCTTCAGGGTTTGTAACTGCAAGAAAATTCACAATAAAAGCTAAAATGAACATAAAAAGCATAATGACTTTGAAGTACAAAATATATTCTACTTATTTAATCATTTCTGTAATGAGTTTGATAAATCTCTGTGAATTTTTTATCGCTTTGACTGTAATGCTTGAAATTAATCAATTATCCTCATTTATAAACATGATGGATTATTCACAACTTTATATTTTAGTTACATAAACAAAAACAACAAAAAAGAAATCAAAGGAAGAAAAATCAAAATTGCCATAAAAAATCTAATTTGTTTAGACAAAGAATGTCAAAGTAATGTTTTAATAGGCAATCGCTGTGTGTATTTCTTCTTTATAAATATTATTTGCACCTACAATTTGCATTAGCATGAAAAACATGGCAGTGTAAAAGAAAAGGAAAAAAAGAAATAAATAGGCAATTTTTACTCAAAAATATGTTTTAAATTTTCAAACAGTTACCTTCACTGTTAGGTGGTATTGTTGTCTCTACCATATTTGATAAAATAAATAAAAATAAAATAAAAACGGCGAAAAAAAAAATGGGGAAAATGCAGTTAAACTATTTAGTAATCTAAATAATATGTCCACTTGGAGGATTTAACTTACACAGCTTACTCTCCTGTAGCATCACGGATTCGTCTGGGATGTCTTCTTCACCACAGCTGATCTAAAGCGGTAAAAAGACGGAAGTACGTCATCATTATTTTAAATAAACGCCTTTCTTTGATTTTCCCAGAAAGACGTCCGCTCAGTCAAACGAGCACAGAACAACAGACTTTATCATTTAGGCTACGTGCTTGTTTTACAGGTGCCTCTCTCCTGTTAAGTAACAACAATGTTTGTAGATTTTCATTACAAACTTTGAAAATGTATACATGAAATAACTGAATTATTGCAGTAAAGTAGCAGACGTACTCTTACGTCACGTTTCAAACACCAAGAGAGCGAGGTTAGCTTCTTTATAAAGTTTGATCAGTTTAAATATTTTCATATAATTTATCCAATATTTGCAAAAACAAAAACACTGGCTTACCTGTAACCATTCAACTATTAAACGGTTAAGCTCTTTCAGCTTATTAATGCTATGACTTTTTGTCCTTCAAATGCTTGAACTTTTCCAGATATTCCAGGATTTTCCAAGATTTTTGCTCCATTGGCCACACCTTTGCTTCTTTAAACAATTGTAACTTTAACATTCTTTTAGCTAGAGACACTGTTCAAACATTGAAATGTTCAAATCTTCAACATAAAGTTTCAAATTATTATGGGATGGCAACACCACTATGGTTTGGCGGCCATTTTGTTCCAAAATGTGAGGCAATGTTAAACTTCTTCAAACTTTCACCTATTTTAACTATTCTACTATTACAATGATCAACCCTTTCAGCGTATTTCTTTCAGCTACAACTTTTGGTCTTTCAAATCTTTGAACTTTTAAAGATATTCCAGGATTTTTGCTTGATTTAAATACATGGAGAATTCTTGAAAACCTTTGTTTCTTTTAACCATTATAACTTCAACATGCTTTTGGCTAGAGACACTGTTCAAACATTGAAATGCTCACAAGGCTTTGGACTTCAACATACATTTTGAAATTATTATGGGATGGCAACACAACCTACAGTTTGGCTATCATTTTGGGCCTAAATGTGAGGCGATTGTAACCTTCAGTTTTTGACCTATTTTAACCCTTCTACTATTAAAATGTTCAACTCTTAAAGCTTATTCCTTTCAGCTATAAATTTTGGTCCTTCATATCCTTGAACTTTTCAAGATATTCCAGGATTTATGCTTCATTGAAATATATTGAAAATTCTTGAAAACCTTTGTTTCTTTTAACCGATTATAACTTCAACATGCTTTCAGCTAGAGACACTGTCCAAATATTTAAATGTTCACAAGGCTTTGGACTTCAACATAGGTTTAATGGGATGGCAACACTACCTACGGTTTGAAGGCCATTTTGTGCCAAAATATGAGGAAATTTTAAACTCCTTCAAACTTTCACCTATTTTAACCATTCTACTATTTCAATGTTCAACTCTTTCAGCTAATTCCTTTCAGCTATTACTTTTGGTCCTTCATCTCCTTGAACCTTTCAAGATATTCCAGGATTTTCCAAGATTTTTGCTCCATTTAAATACATTGAGAATCCTTGAAGACCTTTGGTTCTTTCAGCCATTATGACTTCAACATTCCTTTAGCTAGAGACACCGTTCAAACGTTAAATTGATCACAAGGCTTTGGACTATAAAATAGGTGTAGAAATTATTATGGGATGTTGACACAACCTGCTGTTTGGTGGCCATTTTTTGACAAAATCTGAAGGAAGTATTGCAATAAACTTAATCCATGGCTGGAACTGAACATATTGGAATTCACTGGATCTGGTCATATAAGGAATGTGGGCGTGGTTAGCAAACAAACTTGGTTGCTAAGGACATCCAAAGGTTTACTTTTTCCGATTTGTCTGAAAATGATGTCGATTTGTTGGCCTTCCCCAGGCGACCCAAACATAAAATGGATGCTATGGAGATAAAATCAATAGAAAAGCTGCCATTTTGAAAAAAGTGGATTTTCTATCAACTTAGAACATGTATTTTTTACAAATATGATACTCTAAAACAATGTGTTTTTTTAGTCAGTTGATGATGGTGATTTCAATGCTAGCACTTTTAGCCATTTTAGCAACATCTTCAAATTTTCAACAGTTTCAGCTTTAATGCTTAACTCCTTCTACAAATTTTGACCTGTTTTAGCCATTCTACTATTACAATGTTCAACTTTTTCAGCTTATTCGTGCTAGGACTTTTGATCCTTTAACTTTTCAAGGTTTTTACAGTACAGTTCAGCCATTTCTTCAGCAAATTTAGCTTTCATTCAGTAGTACAGCATTCAACCCTGCATTTTCTTCTGGAAATGCAGCTCCTTCTAGTTTAAAAAATTATTGCACAAATTCTGACTGAGACTATTGACATTTTTATTGGTCCTTATAACACACAAGGTCATTAAAACATATAAAGGACTCTCTTCTTGTGTTTCTGCAGTCCTCCCCCAGCAATGGATGACTGAAGAGGAAGATCTCTGCATCCAGCAAAGGAACTTTAGCATGGAACAGGAAGAACAAGAACCTTCACATTATAAAGAGGAGCAGGAGGAACCAGAACCTCCACAAATTGAAGAGCAACAAGGGGAACCAAAACCATCACGGATTAAAGAGGAGCCAGATGTGCTCTTCATCAGTCAGGATGAATATCAGATTGATCTGAAGCAGGAGACTGATACATTGATGGAGATATTTAATTATGAGGAAGATGAGAACAGTAAAGCAGATCTTAACAATCAGCAGAGCTTTAATGTAACTGATAGTCAGGATGAAGAAGGAAACCAACATGAAGAATCAACATCAACTACAGATGAAGAGACAGAACCACAGAACAGAGATCAGAGGAAGAGAAGAGACAGAGGTCATGTCCAAAGTGTTGACAGCTCTCACATGTCAGCAGGTCAGTGTGACTCTGATGTTAGAAAAAATCCAAAGAAGACAAATCTGGGTAAGAAATGTAAACAATCTCCAAAAGAAGAGAGACTTTCTTCTATCAAGTCTGGTAAAAACTCAAGAATAATTACCATTCCATCTGACTACACGGAAACTGGGTCTGATGAAAGATGTTATACCTGTAAAGAATGTGGTAAAAGCTTTTGTAACATATCTCTGTTCAGAATTCACTCGAGAATCCATGCACAAAATAAGCGATTTTCTTGTAAAGAATGTGAAAAAAGTTTTAGTCACAGATCTCATCTCAACACACACATGAGAACACACACTGGAGAAAAGCCTTTTTCTTGTAAAGAATGTAAAAAAAGTTTTAATCAAATATCTAATCTCAACACACATGATAATTCACACAGGAGAGAGGCCTTTTTCTTGTATAGAATGTAATAAAAGCTTTAGTCGTATATCTAGTCTTAAAAGACACATGATAACTCACACAGGAGAAAAGCCTTTTTCTTGTAAAGAATGTAAAAAAAGTTTTAGGCATGTATGTAATCTCAAAAAACACATGAGAACTTGTAAGACTTTTTCTTGACAATATAACGATTAAGTGTAAACTCTAAATTCTAAATTTTTCTGATAAGCGGTCGACCTCTTAACCTCTGTACCACAGCAGAAGACTTTATTTTACAAGTGGAAAAAGTTCTGTATCTCAGAAAAATTAAATATTTTAAAATACGTTTTTAATGCTCAAGACTTATGGGCTAAAAACCCCAATGTTTTAATAAACTCTGTAGCAACCTGAGCTTTCATTTCATGTACACAGAGCCACAGGCTGATGGCTTCCATACAATATTGATGAAGTTACTTCATTAGAGGGAGGCAAAAGTGAGTATTGAATGCTTAAAAATGAAATTTTCCAAAAAAATAAATAAAATCTCTGGCTGTTTAGATATATGATTCACTACAGGAGGTCCTTTGTCCCAACAGCAGTTAACTATAGAATGACACAGTTTCAGGACTGCTGAAACTGTTGCTGTATTTACTTATCTATTCATGAAGTGTACTTTTACTTCCACTTTTATTACTATTTTAATTTTTACTGACTATTTTGTTTTTCTAACTGCTATATTTCTTGTTTGGCTGTTGTAACAACTGAATTTCCCTCCGGGGATCAATGAAGTCTTGTCTTGTCTTATCCCGACTTTCTTGGACATTTTTTTAGGCTTTTATCATCTCTAAGCCACAAATAAAAGCAAAAAAGTAAAGGATCAATACATTTCAATCTATGTGTAATGATACTAGACAATGAGTTTAACTGCTGACAAAATATGTAAAACTTTTTTCACAAAATAAATTATTTTAGATGGATCTGTTAATGGAAATGAGCTGTTTTGAATTATTAGAGCTAACATCTAGAGTTAACGTCTAGTAGAGCTAACATCTAGTAGAGATAGGTATCATTAAGATTTTATCTCTTATCTCCTCTTAACCCTTGAGCTATCCTGGGCACTTTAACATTGGGAGTTGGGTCATCTAGACCCACTAGACAGTGCGCTTTGTTCTGCAATGATTTGTGATCTTCACTGGTGTCCATGGATTACATGAAATCTTTCCACCTTTATCCACCTTTGTCACGGTAGGGAGAACTCGTCAATGTAAGGGTGGGGTCATCTAAGATAGCACAAGGGTTAATCTGCTGCTTTTCACTGTGGTACCATATAAGTATTCTTATCAATATCTTCTGGTGTAAGTTTACACTGAAATAAAATGATCAATAAATACATATAAATAAATAAACGTGTATTTGTAGGTCATAACTCAGATAAACAGTGCAGTTAAGAACCAAATGCAGAGTATATCAAATGGCCTCCTCACTGCAGAGAAATATAACAATTTTGTGTTGGATAACGTATTATTGAGGCACAATATGATCTTTCAGCCTACTAATATTTTAATCCTTGTTTTAATATCAAGGAAAAATCACACATTTAGCTGTTATTCTTGTTTTTATTTGACTATTTTAATAATAATAATAAACTTTATCTGTATAGCACCTTTCAAGATAAAAATCAGAAAAGTGCTTCACAGTAAAACACAGAAAATAATTTAAAAAAATAGTTAAGAAAAACACAGAAAATAAAAAAATAACTAAGAAAAGCTCAAACGGCCTGATGGAGCTGGCTGCCCGCATTGACCGAAGGATGAGGGAGTGACTAAGGGAGAGAGGTATGAGACAGCCACCTGCATTTTGTGTTTCTCAGCCTTTCCTCACTACAGACACCAACTCGGTCAGAGGAGGAGAGGACCTGGAGTCATCTGAACCCATGCAGCTGGGTCGTACAAGGATCACACCGGAGGAGCGAGAGCGCAGATCCAGGAAGCATTTGTCTTTTTACTGTGGAGTTTCAGGACATCCAGTGGCCTGCTGTCCGGTAAAAGAGGGCTCAACATCTGTGAGGAGGACATGTTTGAGCCGTAACCGAATAACCTCCTCAGATTCAGGTGCATTCACGGCTGCTATGTTTCATGTTAAATCAGGACCCGTCAAAGTGCCTGCTTTACTGGATTCGGGGTCTGACTGTAACTTCATTGATCACAGTCTGTCTTAAAAACTGAGAATCAGTTTTCAACCCTTAACTCAGTCCAAGGCTTAACTGAACCCCTATGTGTGCATGCAATCGACAACCATTTGATTAATCGTAGCTCCCGCATCACTGCACCTGTGACTGTTCAGATCGAGAATCACTTTGAGGAGATATGTTTCCATGTCATTTCTATTCCTATTCCTTCTGTCATTTTTGGACTCCCCTGGTTAAGAAGGCACAATCCCCATATTGACTGGTCATCCGGCAGAATTTTGACCTGGGGACCTGGTTGTTCTGAATCCTGTCTCGGTTCCATGCAGCCTCGTGAGGTGTCGGTTGTGACTATAGAGATGTATCCTGATTTGTCCAACGTACCCTCTGAATACCTTGAACTGAATGAGGTCTTCAATAAAATCAAAGCATGTTCATTGCCCCCCCCCCACCAGCCTGACTGTAGTATCGAACTCCTTCCTGGTGCCATTCCTCGCCATTCCATTGCCACCCTAGCATCAGGGGAACCACCACTGTAGTCAAGAGGAGTTTTTGGTGGCCCTCCTTACATACTGACATTAAGAAATATGTTGCTGCATGTCCTGTCTGTGTTAGGAACAAAACCTCTAGTCTACGACCGTCTGGGCTCCTCAATCCTCTCCCTGTTCCATGGGAGAGGATTGAGGCCCTGGTCGCATATCACTATGTATTTTGTGACTGGTCTCCCATGCTCTGAAGGTAACAACACTTTACTGACAGTAGTCGATAGATCCTCCAAGATGGTGCATTTTATCGCTCTACCAGGGTTGCCTTCGGCTAAGGAGACCGCAGAGGTGCTTCTGCGTCAGGTTGTCAGGCTGCACAGCATCCCTGGAGACATAGTCTCAGACAGGGGGCCTCAATTCACAGCAAAGTTCTGGTCGGAGTTTTGCAGACTGCTATGTGTATCCATTAGCCTCTCATCAGGTTTCCACCCCCAGTCCAATGGTTTGTCAGAGAGACTGAATCAGCAAGTAGTGTTTAAGGTTGAAGGTTGCGGACTCCTAATCTAACCTTTGTTTGTAGAGACACCTGGACAGCTCGACCCCGCCCCCTGGCGTTCCAAATAGGAAGTACGTGCTGGCTCCAGAAGCCAAAATCCCGTAGACTTCTATAGAGAAATAACTGACTGATGTAGGGCTGGGCGATATAGAACTTTTTTATATAGTTTTTCATATCAGACCATAATGATATAAATCACCATATAAACCAAATACCTGTATTTGTCAAATGTGAACGTTCTGTGTCTCATAAGAGACATGTATTATCATCAGCAGGTTGTTTAGATTTAAATGTTTATTTCCTATCATACAACCGTATGGGCCCAGATGCACTAAAGGACCATAATGCAACAGTTTTTAGGATAATTAAGAAAAGGCATTTATATTACAAACTAAACTGAAAATTAAAGCAAAAACTTTCAAGTTTCAAAACAGAGCATGAATCTATGAATCAGTTGGCCGTGGCCACCCCTGGTCGACACGTGGTGCCGCCACTGAAAATGAAGGACAGACAACACTCCAGACCAGCTGGTGGCGCTAAAGCACCATGACGCTGTTAGCCTAACAAAGAAGAAAAACAGCACTAACCGCTAGCAGCGTTAGCTTGTGTTGACAGGTGGTGGTGACGTTTGTGAGGTTTTTGGACAGAAAGGACGATACGTGGTTCGTGTGGGAACTCTCAGCATTTTCCAAAGTGTCGTAAATGAGTGAAGAAGTGTTGAACGGAAAGACAACGTGGATTGCTGTGATTGTGAGACTAGCAGATGATCGATCGGAGCGGCAGTGAAGAGGACGGCGGTGTTTGTGGGAGTTGGAGCTGAAGATCGGAGCAGGAACCATGTCTTC
>CM074490.1:7632875-7651005 GCA_037389245.1 Oryzias sinensis
AAGGTCCTCAACAGCAGCAGCTTCAGCAGAAGGTCTTCCATGGTCATTCCCAGAGATCTTAAAGCTAATAAACATGATTGAGTCATGGGTATGCTCCAAGTTTTCTCGGTGATTCTCTTTATTTCAAAATGTTAACATAAATGTTCTCCTCCCGGGCTTGGTGACTGAAATGTGCCCAAATGAAAAATTTCAGTTACTCAAAAGTGCTAAATGGCTCTCCTGTAATATTTGCTTATTCAATCTAAAGCTCGTGAAGAAATGGGAATTATGGCTTTAGTGCTGCTAAACGGTGAAAGGCTCAGTAAACTGTAATTAAGCTGTGAGGTTTTTGCTAACTTGAAAAGGGAAATTTGAAAAGTGACTTAAACCAAAACTGACATTACTATCAAAAAGCTAAAAATTTCTGAAACACGGTTTTGGGATGTGGGACCAATTACAGAACAAGTGAGTTCACTAGTTCTGGGGATATGTTTTCTACCTCTCGATCCCACACAACTGCAACATTACTGAGAACTTGCCCTCTTTCCTGTATCAACATTTACCAGTGTCACTCAACCTTGACATGGCCTTAAGATCTGAGGCTTTGGAAGAAATCTTAAGCACCAATTGCAGATGCACAGCCCACTGGCAGCAAGAATTGGCTCACAAGAGCAATTTGGCTGTCGAACTGTCTTCATGCCAAAGAAATGGAGGCTTGAGATGACAGAATCCCCGACCAGGAACATTGAAAACTTAAGATATGGAATAAAGCTGGGGATAGTCTACAGCTGCAAAATGATCTTGCGCTGGATACCAGTGACTTTCTTTGACATGATAGACATTTCAGTGTGGATGCCTTTGAGGAACAGTGGGAATCAGATGCCTCTTTGCAGTGCTGGAAGTGGCACTCGGATGTGTTTGAAGAATGGTGGTGCCCCAACCACAAAACAGAACACTCTGCTGAGCCTGAATTAAGTGTGACTCATGTCGCGCAAGAGTTTTCAGTAACACAGCGTAGGAGGGGGTATCTGACCTCTAGGGTTAACTGTTAACTCTAGCTAAGCTGTATTTGTGTGTATTGAGGGTGGACGCATTCCTTGAAATTAACACAAGTGCAGTACTTGCTGTTGTACTGTAAGGAGAGGATTGTGTTATGGGAAATATTATGGCTTTAATTCATGTTTGTGTGTATGTCTTGGCGGCAGTGCAGCTCAGGCGGTAGAGCGGATCGTCCAATGATCGATTGGTCGATCCCCGCTCCCTTCAGTCAGCTGTCGTGTCCTTGGGCAAGGCACTTCACCCTCCCCGCCTCCAGTGTGGCTCCACTGTTGCGTAAATGTGTATGAATGTCCAGGTGATGGGGCCGTAGAAGCAAACTGGCAACCCCACCTCTGTCAGCCTGTCCCACGGCAGCTGAAGCTGCATCAGTAGCTACCATCACCAAGTATGAATGAATAATGGACACTTTGAGCACTGAAAATGAGCGTAGATAAATCTAAGCAGTTATTATTGGCAGGTCAGTGCGTGCTGTGGCTCTTTGACTCTCAGTCAAAAATTTCGTCTCTTTGTGTCAAACTTGTTCGCCACCCCTGCCCTAGCGGGTCCACCTGACCCATAGACTCCGGTTGAGTAACAAAAGTGCTAACACCATGCAAGGGTTACTGGAATTTTGACGATTAACTGTTTTGGCATTTTTCTAAATTAAAAAGTTTCTATAAAAATATATTTAAGTATTTTAAGTTATTGAGTCATTTTGATTCAACAACTGTAAGAGTACTCTGGACAGTAGGGCTGTAACGCCTTATTGATCCACAATTCGATTCCCATCACAGTTTGTGGTTGACGATATGATTCAAAGTCGATATTGGTTCATTTTCAACAATCCAATTTGATCAGATTCACTAACTCAAAATTGAGATATTTAGACAAGAATTCAACCACTGTGTCTCAGAGATAAATACCTTGGTACTATATGGGCACAGGTTTTCGCTAAATTCAAAGTGTTTCCACGCATTGGACTGTAATAATTTCTTGATTATTTTTTGTTGCCACATGTGTGGTTGGCTGCTGTGATCTCACTTGGTCGTTTTATGTTAGTAAAATAAACCTTCAGTGCATAAATCCAAATGGTATTTTCCTAAATTACATTCCTACATTTTCCTAAATTCCTAAATTTTAAATGATTTTATTGTTTCGATTGATTCAATTTGATTTGATTAACAACTTGCTTCAGAAACATTGATTTGGTTAAATCGTAGGAATAGAAATTGATCGATCTATTCAGTAGATTAATCTTTACAACCCAAATAATAGTGAAGCTTGAAAATTTCCTGAAAGGACTTTATATCTAATAAAAAATAGACAGAAGAAAAATATATAATCAAATTATCACGTACATTTTATTGTTTACTTTTAATGTGCATCAGTGATGTACATTAAGAGAAATCTTGTTTAGTTCTAAATTCATAGATTAATATTTATAAACAATATTTTTTCTATGATTTAAAACTTCAGTCTACTTCTCCACACAACTTCCCCAGTTTTGGGGACCTGCTCACACAGGATCAATGTTGTTGGCTTAAATACCATTTTATCAGCTTGGTTAATGCTGTAGTCACATGCACCCATGCGAGGTTGACCTGTAGGGGTGCTGCAGGTTTTATGGGGTGTTCGGGACCATGGAGGGTCATAGAGAGGACTGGCCACATCTTAAAGGGAGAGCCGGTGTGTCTTACAGTTTCCCTGTTGTTGTGTGGCCACCTTAAGTAATGACATAAGGATGGATTGTACAGTTGTCATGTATTTGGTAAGTGTATTGTAAAGTTTTTAAAGAATAATTGTAAGTTACACACACTTACGACCTATGGGTGATAATGTTATACAATCTAGTTGTTAGTGAGGTGCGAGCACTGGCTCCTTAATGAACACACACTAACGCTGCACTCACAGGGTAAACAGCTGATGGACTAGTGACCGTGGGATGTTCACACAAACTACACTGATTGTCCAATTTCCTCCTTTGTAAAAGTCAGGCTGCATGTAAGGATCAGCACTGGATATATTTGCGTAGTGGATTCACCAACTGGTCTAAAATTATAGAATTTCCTGAGGGCCACCTGCGTGCCCCATACAGGTCTGTCCATTTTTCATCGACAGACAGCACGTATCCACCTGTAAGGGTAGTTGTGACTAAGGCATAAACTGCAGCCATGGTTTGCTGAGTATTGAAGAAATGTGTGTTTGCTGTTTTATCGTTTATTACATTTAAGTTTTTACCTCCAGCGTTCAGTGTGTGCTGAAACCATCTTTTCATTAACTTGTAAAAGTTAACTCCTTCTGACATTCCTTGAGATAAATCCGTGGGTGCACAGCCATACCTCCTTTCCCACGGGTTAGGAGACATCGGTTCTTTGTCTGCAGTATCTGGTAGGGAGGCTGCCTGGGTGAAGGAAGTGACCCCAAGGCCAATCCAAATATAGACCAAAGGAAGTGGGCAGTCCAGCTTTAGACGGCTCTATGCTCTCGGGGGAAGGATCCAGCGCACCACGATAAAAACTTTTAGTTCAGAAGCGCCTTTGTCTTCTCTCTTCGTTTTTCTCTGTCTACAAGTCAGACATGCGTAATTCGTGTGCATTGCAGGCTTTGAAGTTTGAGGACCCGGATATATCTGTTTAACTTTGTTTTAGAAACTCTGTCAGAGAAATAAAATTTGTAAATCTTTACTCTTCTGAATCCTTGTCATCCCTCCTCGATGCATGAACACGTTTAGGAAAAAGCTGTCAGACGAACAGGTTTTTTCCTATACAGTATTTAGCTGGATCTGCTCCTCTGGAAAGGGGCTGTTCAGCACATTAATGCTGGATCTCCACCGTGGAATCTGCTGCATCACTGTGTGATTTTGGGCTGCAACTGCAACAAAACAATTTGGCAAATATTGAGTGTGGTAATAACTGTAAAACAGTCTAATTTGGCTGTCCAAAAGGCTCATACGTTGTCGTGGTAAGCTTTCCTCTCCATGTTTAGGCTCCCATTTCATTCACTGGTTATCCTGACAATGGCGTCTAGCATGTTAGGAATCGAGGGTCTGACATAGTGGCCGTTTATGGAGGTAATAATGTGTCTAAATAGGCGAGCTTGTAGATTTAATGTGAGAAGTTGTAAAATAGAATGTGAAAACGTGTGCACAAAAAATCTGCATCTTTGTGTAAAAATATTCTGCTGTAAATTTTGCCAAACTAAATAAGAACTGACAAATTATGGAAGCGATTATGTAGCATAAATAAAAAGCTGCATTTTTTGACTCAAAATAAAAAAGAAAAAGCAATACTTCAAAATGCTTTATCATTTTATACTTCAACACAGCTTTTTCTGTCACTTAATTAAAATGATAAAGAAAATGGTATTTGACATTTCATTTTCAAAAAGGTCCCTGATAAATGTGTAGCATAATTCATTTAGAAATGTCTAATTTGACAATTAAAATGGATTAACAGAAATGCTTTTTAATTTTCAAAATGAAGCTGCATTTTTTGACTCAAAATTAAAAAGAAAAAGCAATATTTCAAAATGCTTTTTCATTTTATACCTAAAACTGCTTATTCTGTGTCATAATTAAAACGAAAATGCAAAGAGGGGATTGCATTTGCATTTTAACATCCACCCCGCGCACCTGGTCACAATATTCATTTAGAAAAAGCATTAGCAGAGGGGAGGCGGGGCGATGACGTCACTGCTTTCTCTGTGTGTCCGGCTGCTGAGCTACGCACACACACGCACCAGGAGCAGACTGTTAGCGGCAGAGACAAGGGTTTTGTGATGGTTGTGAACTTCTGATGAGTTTCCACAGCTTCTCAGGACTAAGTGGCTGCATGTCCGCCTTCCGCAGTCCTCCTCCTGACGCACTGCGGACAAGCTTTTTCTGCGGACCGCCAGCTGCCTCTGCATAGCGGAGCGCGAAGCTCCCAAAGATCGCTGAAGGCGGAAATGCTGCTGCGATCTGAGAAACCATCACATGAAGTTGTTTCCAGTGGTGTCCAGAACAAAATAAAGACTGATTCCCACATATTTACAAATTTATTTGCAGCTTTGCGGTGAATTTGCTGTTTGATTTATTAAGATCCAGGAATCCAGGTTTGAGCAGTCCAGGTCCAGCGGTTTTTGAACAGGACCCGGTTTTACATGATCTTAATGTGAAAAATGCAGCGGAATGTTCCTTTAGTGCCCTCGCGAATCAGAAGCTGTGAATCGCAAACCAACTTTAGCGTCGTCTGACCGCACGGATTTAAAAACATATGATCGAGCAGAGCAGGCCGTAAAATATTAGCATAACTGTAATAAAAGCACATTATGAAGATAGTCTCCTGCAGCTTCGCGCTGAGTGAGTGTTTTGGTCCAACCAGCAACGTTTAGCATCGAGAAATCTGCTGTCTGTTGATGGGACTCCAGCTGTCATCAAACAGCAAATTCACCGCGAAGCTGCAGATAAATGTGTAAATATGTGGGAATTACATCAGTCTTTATTTTGTTCTGGACACCACTGGAAACACAAATTCATTATATGATGGTTTCTCAGATCGCAGCAGCATTTCCGCCTTCAGCGATCATCAGAGCTTCGCGCCCCGCTGTGCGAAGGCAGCTTGTCCGCGGTGCGTCCGGAGGAGGACCGCAGAAGGCGGACTTGCAGCTATGTAGTCCTGAGAAGCTGTGGAAACTCATCAGAAGTTCACAACCATCACAAAACCCTCTTCTCTGCCGCTAACACTGTCTGCTCCTGGTGCGTGTGTGTGTGTGCGTCAGTCAGCAGCCGGACACACAGAGAAAGCAGTGACGTCATCGCCCCGCCTCCCCTCTGCTAATGCATTTTCGAATTGAATATTGTGACAAGTTGCGCGGGGTGGATGTTAAAATGCAAATGCAATCCCCTCTTTGCATTTTCGTTTTAATTATGACACAGAATAAGCGGTTTTAGGTTTAGGTATAAATAAAGCATTTTGAAATATTGCTTTTTCATTTTAATTTTGAGTCAAAAATGCAGCTTCATTTTGAAATTTAAAAAGCATTTCTGTTAATCCATTTTAATTGTCAAATTAGGCATTTCTAAATGAATTATGCTACACATTTACCAGGGACCTTTTGAAATGAAATATAATCACCATTTTTGCTTCATCATTTTCAATTAAGTATTGACTGTGTTGGTATAAAATGATAAAAGCATTTTTAACCTTTTTCTTTTTAATTTTGAGTCAAAATGCAGCTTCATTTTGAAAATTAAAAAGCATTTTCTATTATTCCATTTTACAGATGTCAAATTAGACATTTCTAAATGAATTATACTTATTTACCATGGAGCATCTTGAAAATGAAATCTCAAATGCCATTTTCATTTATTTTAGATAAGTGACAGAATAAGCTAATGTTGAGAAGGCAATGAAAATGCATTTTGGTGGTTTGCTTTTCATTATATTTTTGCAGATCAAAAAGTAACTCTCATTTTGAAAATGAAAAAAGCATTTCTGGTTTAACTTTACTTTTTTGTTATGCTACATAATAAACTTCCATAACAAATTCCCAGGTGTTGTATTCATTTAGTTACAACTTCAAATCTGTGATTACAACTGGCACCAAATAATAGCACCTACGTGTGAGTGAATCCGATAGCGCAAATCACAAGTGCGCGACAACTGTGCTCTGACTTGTTACACATTCCTTGCGAGAAACTTGTGAAAAATCTGATCTGTGTCCGATAATGGAACTAGGGGGAGTAAACCAATCAGAGTGCAGGACTCAGAGAACAGTAAGTTAGGCAGAGCTTCACAGATTTGGATTTCCTGCTTCAATAACTCTTCTGATAAACGTTCAAATGTGACAGCAAGTATCTCAATCATTTTGTATTAACACAGAGAGTGAACCACAAATGCATTTTCTAATTAAAAAAAGATTGTTTTTTCAGCACTTTAATAAGCAATGGCATTTTTTGATATGGGCGAGGTGAGTGGTGGCCCAGGGCGGCACATAATAGGGGCCAGAATTTACCGTGCCCGCAGCATTACACAAAAGGAAATAAGCTAAATCAAAGGGAAGACTTTCGGCTTTTGTTCTGACGGCCATGCCATCAGCACCTTACTTTTATTATATTTAACTGACACTGAACATCACACCCATGTCTTCATCCTTCCCCTTTCCACACTTATGGTGCACAAAAAAAAAAGGATGAAATAACCAAGAGTGAAACAACGTAAAACAGCCACATGAAAAGGCACTTAGGCAGAAGAAAAACCCGTGCTCAACCCAATTTCGACCAGAGCAGGCAATGGGGCTTATTTCCCACAATTCCCCACTCCAACACAGCAGACCCAACGTGCACGTGACCATCACCCTCTGTTGCAAGACACTTGCAGCCATTGTTACGGAAGTCTTTGCAACATAACAAGTCAAAAAAATCCAGAGGGGGGGCAACTCATCGGTGGCTGGGTGAATCACACTAACAGGTAATTGGGAGTCTTTTTCACTCTAACAATCAACTCTAGGCTGCAGCTGCGCCTCCCATCATAGAGACGGAGCCGTGTCATAAGGAAGGGGAGGGGGAGGTGGTGGGGGCAGGCTGGATCATGGCGTGCTGTTGGATCACTCAGCAGCTCATGTTAATAATGTAATTATTTACCAAATATTGTAGATATTTTTATGACGCGTCTTTTCTGTGGTTTCGTTGGTGTCAGTATTTGACATAAAGAGAACAGCAGAGATCAGAAATACACAATTGATCATTTTTTATGAGGTTTTTGGAGGATTTCTACTGTTTGTGTTGCACAAAATTAGGAAAATGCAAAATATTTTTGGAGTAATCCCACTGATGAGTTCTATGATTACACTTATATGAGCTGGTAATGAAGACTTGTCAGCATAGTCATGCTACTATCAATATTTTCTGATCAAATCCATCTTTAATATATTTAATATAGCTTTTAACGTTTTACGAGATATGATTTAAAATAAAGGTGCTCAATAGCTCTAAAGATACTGAAGTTTTTGTCACCAAACTTTATGTACTGACTAATCATGACCCTATTGTCTTTCTACAGCAAATATTGTGTCAGAAAATTACTTTGTAAGCTACAATTTTGAGCAAATATGATATATATTTAAATTTCAAAAAATTCTTTAAAATAAATACTTGGAATTTATGACATAATCTTTGTTGTACCAATACATCCTTGAAGGAGCATGTTTCTGAAGACCAAGGTCAGCAGCAGCAGCAGCTTCAGCAGAAGGTCTTCCATGGTCTTCCCCAGTAATCTTGAGGTTTATTGACCTGGTGGCATAATGGGTATGTTGGTCAACTATTAAGAAGGCACATTGTTCCATGTCTAATTTTTTTATTTAAAAGTTATTTTATTTTTGGCCCAAGATGGCATAAAATACCACTGTTGAACATTTTAGATCAAAAGACCTAAATGTGATTTGATGGATACAGCTGAACATTTGAAAGAAGCTAATTTTAACAAAGATGCAATTTAAACATGGTCTGCTTCAAGGCCAGTTTGTGTGGCTTCAGGTCCTGCAATGTTTGTCATTAACATTGAAAATCAAAAATGTAAACCCTGCTGCTTACAGTAAATGCATTGAATGGATTTTTTTTTTCAGAGAAAATGCAGAACCATGTAGCAGACTTAAAGATCAACTGTTCTGATTGCTGTTTAGTTTCAGATCAGTTTGCAAATCCACTCCCAAAACCCACATTTTCAAATGTCATGCTCCATCTTTCCCCTTACATGGGTTTGGTCACAAGTGGGGTAAGGGTGGAGTGTGATATTCAGGCTTAGGGGTGCAGCAGCTGCAGGAATGATCTCGCTGTATGGATCCATCAGAGCTGAAAGGCACAGTTCCCCATTTCCTGTTCAGTCTGTTTAGAAGATTGTGGATACAGGCAGCAAACATGAGGTTCCTCCACAGAGTGGCTGGGAGATGAACTCAGAGTAAAGCTGCTGCTCCTTCACATTAAAAGAGGACAATTTAAGTGTCATCTCGTCCATTTGCCTCCTAGTGAGGCGTTCCAGCCCTGTCCCAGTGGGAGGCCTCTAAAGAACCAGGATGTGCTGAAGGGACTGTCTCTGGCTTGCAGCCACAGATTTGTGGAGAGGTAATCTGAACATCTCTGCTTTTGGCTGCTGCTTCCACAACCCGGCTCCAGATTCACAGAAGAAATGGATGGATTTAAAGAAAACATTTTCAAATCAAACAGATGAAGTTGTGTGAAGAGTCAAAACTGCTTTATATTAACCATTTTATTTGACCTGCATTACGCTAGAAATGTGAGCATAAAATTAAAACTGCAGGTTTGATTTTTTTTTGTTCCTTTCAGTTTTATCAATACTTTATCTCACAATGGGGAAATTCTCTGCATTTGACCCATCCCATGGGGGAGCGGTGAGCTCCAGCCAAACCGCGCTCGGGAGGCAGCAGCATTAAGGATCGAACCCTGGATTCCTACATGGTAGCCTCTCACCTTACCAATGAGTATTATAGCCCTTGTTGAAATCTAAAGAGTTTACTGCCAATGATATCCTAATACAATCTGTAGAATAGAGCCATTTATAAATTGGGCTGGATGGTGGTGTGGGGGTTAGAAACTCCACCCCAAAATTCCCGCTGTGTTCCCTTTCGAGTTACCACAATCTCTTGATGTATTCTTTGGCTTTTTCAAATATTACGGGGGGAGGAGACAGCCTGTTGTATCGAAGTGAGCAAGCTGCTGTTTCTTGATCTAGAGAGAATACATGACAACCCATGTGCTCCAACCAGCACTGGTTCATGGGGTTGAGTCCTGCAGCCAAGACAACTAGAAGGGATTTAGGATTTGGCTGCTGCAGAACCAGGGAAGCATCGCCATTGGGGCACAGAACTGCAGTGCCAGAGGACAAGGTGGTGGATGCAATGTGGTTCTCTTAACATGTTCTCCTTCGAGAGGCACCATAGACATCCCTTCTCCAAAATTCAGTTGAACTGCTTTGCCACCACATCAGCACTTGTGTATGGGCCTCATGTACAATATTCAAACTTCAGCGACAATAGTCCTTTTTCCATTACAAAGCCCAAGGGACCCCAAGTTTATCATTGCCAACTCCTTGCATAAGGACAATTATTTTCATTCTAGGAGCCAGTGGACTCAAGTTTTTGCCTTGTGTTACACTTCATTGCAAGCTGTCTATAGCTCCTCCTGGAGCCCAGTTTCCACAGACAAACCGATCTTTACCTAAGTAAAGGTACATGTGGGAGGTATTCTTTTCAGAGATAACCCCTTACTTTGACATTTAAAATGAGTTGACTTTGAGCACGACAGGTTTGAAACTGAAAACCCAGATGCTCATATGAATTTCAGCGCTGTAGTTTTGGATTGAAGAGTTTTGACAGCTTAAACAAACTTAAAAAGGATTTTTATTTTTCAAACATTTCAGATGCTGAGCCTGTTGAGAGAGAAAATATGATCAAGAAAGTAAAACATTAAAGACTTTCAGGTATCAGAGTGCAGCATACCCATGAACCCATCACAGCTACAAGCCTCAAGATCTCTGGGGATGACCATGGAAGACCTTCTGCTGAAGCTGCTGCTGTTGAGGACCTTGGTCTTCAGAAACATGCTCCTTCAAGTAGTGGGTGGATTGGTAGTAGTCTTTGCCCTTCTCATGGTTCTGGCTGAAGGTGGTGTAGGTGCCAGGAGGGTAAAGACCATACAGGAGCCTGTAGTCAAAGCCAGGATAAGGAGAACCCCAGGAGCCACCAAGTCCTTGGCCTGGAACAAGCACGCTGGTGAAAGCAGCTCCAGGCTGCGCCGCCTCAGTCGGATAACCAAACTCTTCCGTCTGCTGCTGGTAGTTGCCAAGTTCAGCTTCCTTCACAATATTGGAAGTCTCTCCGGACTGGAGGACAGGGCCAGCTGGAGGGGCAGGGACTGGTGGCAGGAAGTCACTGGAGCCCACAGCCTGGGCATCAGCTGCTGCTGCTGCTTGCTCAGAGAAAGATGGAGGAGCAACAGCCCACTGGGTTTCTGGACAAACAAGACACTTGTCAGAAAGGGGAGGATTCATGGAGAAAAACATTCACAGCAGCTTTTCAGAGGAGTCACCTGGCAGAGCAGCTTGAGCAGGTCCTGGCTGTGTGGAACCAGCTCCTTCATGCAGCACAAACACAGGGGAAGCAGAGCCAACCATTGCTGGGCCCGTCTGAACAAACTGGGAGAAACCAGGAGCCTGCACAGGAACCTGAACTGCCTCAGAGACTCCTGCTGCAGGAACACCGGAAAACACAGGAACAGTAGATCCTGTCTGAACAGCCACAGGGTATCCTGCCACAGCAGAGCTCAAGCTGCTGCCTGATGGAACCATGGGAACAAACTGAGGGACACCAGGATTCTGCACAAACACTGGAACTGGCTGAGAGACGCCGCTTGAATGAGAGCTGTAATGCACAGGAGCAGAGCGGCTCATCTGAGCTCCTCTGTGGGAAGCAAAGTTAGTTGCTGCTTTTTGGTCACCGCTGCTCTGATCTGTGGATTTGGAGCCTGAAAGCAGAAAGAGCACAAGTTCTGATGAACACATTCATCTACATTGATGTCAGCAAAAGGGAATGAGAATCACCTTTGGCTGGAAACCCACGTGATGGAACAACCAGAAGTACAAAAAGGGAAAACCTGAAAATATGCACATAGAAAACATTAGAATATGATTATATTACATTAAAGCTGACCTGCTTTCAAAACTTCTTTCCTACCCCAGGAAAACCCTTGTTGTCTCCATCATGAAGGCCACAGTACAGAAAGAATCATAGGTGAAGGTTTATCAATGTTAGCAGAGACCAGTCCTGACCAATCAGAGTTTAACGGGTTAACAACAGACAGCTGCTGGAGACAAGCTCTCAGGAAGAGACTATCAAATCTCTTCACTGTTATAATGTTGACAAACAAATAGGGATTTTTTTATAAAGTGAATTCTGTTTCATTTTCTAAAATCCCTTTTTGGTGTAAAAATAACTACACATGAAAAAACCTCTCATTTTATAAATAGGAATATGTAAGAAAACATAAAGTAAACCTTTAACTTTCTGGTAGACAACACATTTTTACAGTTTTTCTCAGTTGTCTTGGTGCATTTCTCACAACAGAGTTACATTTAGTTGTTTAGGGGCAACCAAGTGGCAATTTCATCTTCATTTCATCCAAATAATGTGCTTTTTGACACAAAGCAATTGATTAAGTACAAATCTCTACAAATTGACCATATTTGACTTGATTTTTATCACTATTTACTCTCTTTCTCTCTGTCAAATTTAACTATACTTGCACAATCACAGCTAAATCCCATAAATCTTCACTTTAGAAGTTTGTGTAACCCAGGTGACAGGATTTTCATGAGGTGCATCCATTTATGCACAGAACTGACACTTTCATTGACCTTAAAGGGATCGTGTAATATCAACTTTTTTGCACGTTTGAGTTTTTTTATAGTGTTTTCACAAAAATCAACCCAAACACAGTATTTTGCTTACTTCATGCATTTCTGAGTATTCCTCTAAAAACCTGTGCTCTGAGCACCACCCTCTCCCAATCCACGAAAACGAGGGTTCTCTCGAGGTGAAGTAGATAAGTGCCATATTACTCACCGCGAAGGAGGGTCTAAGGGCAGGAATGCCCAGTTTAGCTTAGTCTGATTAGTTTGTTCAGTTTAGAATTTTCCTATTGAATTCTATGTATTCATGATCCTTATGATTTTATGTTTATTTTACAAATACCGGTACGAAGCCCATTTAGACGACTGTTGTTGTGATTTTGGGCTATATAAATAAAATTGAATTGAAAGTAAAAAGCAGCCCCTTCCAGGAAGAGTCTGCGCTGCCAGCACAATCCTCAGGCTAACACACAAACACACTTAATGGAGCTATAGCAGTGATACGCAAAAACGCTTTCCTTCTATATTTTCAATATGCATATCCATCTTTGAAAAAAGTCGGATGTTGTTTGTTTTTGTGGGTGAGACGCAGACACGCTGCTGAGGCCGGCTCTAGGATGGTGTCATAAGACACGGACCAAACGCAAGTGCCTCAGAGATCGAGTCGGTTTACTTCTGAGTAGGAAAATGTTTGAGGGGAACTCAATTTGTTGAACAAGGTCTTGAAATCTTCAGCTTTCTCCAGGCCTTCACTCTCGATTCTGCTGCCTTTCTTGCTGCAGCCAATCATAGTTTTATGCTATTGTACACCTCCATTATCTTTCTGCTTCTTCTCCATCCTTCTTCCATACACTTCTTTAGCCTCTTCCATACAGGTGCTGAATTCAATTTGCACCCTCTTCCTCCCCTCCTTGTATTTGTACCTTAGCCTTTCTTTTTGCCGTTCAGAGCTACAGATGATACAAATGTGGATTGATTCCAGCATCACCCAGACTGATAAAGCCGTTTGGATGAAAGATCTGAAAGATCTGGCAAGCAATCCTGTCCTTCCAAAAGTGTAATAGTCTGTTAAACAAACTACTACCACCTTAATATCTTCCACATGACCCAAGCAGTAAATCCCATTCTGTAAAACCTCAACAGAGACCTGTTCAGACCTAAAGAGTCTCTGAAAGCCTTCAGTGCTCCAGAAAAACAAATCACTTAGCCAAATGAAAAACCATCCAATAATTTATGTAATTAAAAATAGGCTATAAAACAAATGTTAGGTGTTTTGTCTAAATCTTTTTATTTTTAAAAGAAAGCCTTCCTTGGCTTTCTGTGACACATTGATAATTACATCAGTGTTTTATCGGCCTCTTGTGGTTATTTATAGAAACACATTTCAATTGTACATTGAGGTGGCTGAAAAATTGTTTGCAAAAAGTAAATAAACATTATAATATAGCATCGTAATTTTTGTAAAACTGCAATCAGTATTATTATGAACACGATCACTCTACATTGATGGCTATTTCTTACCTCGCAAAAAAAGGGGAAACACATTTGATTCTCAGACTCTTTTCAGTGAATCTGAATGACTTCTAAAAAGTTTCTTGACTCAAAAACAAGTGTTGTTTGTGTGCTTTCCAAATTATACATCAAAGAATGATGAAAATAACCGTTTTAAGTTGGTGAAAGTCCAATTGATTAAAAAGTAAAAAGATGCATTTGATCACCTTTAAACCAATTTAACATTCTATGAATGCTGTTTTAGTATGCATTTATTGAACAAGATTTTCGCAATAATTATATCCAAGGCGAGAAAACCATGCATGAATTAATAACAAATCATTCTAAGTTCGGTGCTTTGTCGCCCCCCCCCCCCTTGGTTACTTGTATAAACACACCCATATCTACTTTAAGATGTAAAACTTTTGAGTCAATTAATGATTTATTTATTTTTAAAAAGCACTTTATTTTTTCAATACTGCAATCAGCATGATTTAGACAGAATAATTTGCTATTTCTTCGATATCACCTTCGTTGGACTTTCTATAAAGAAGAATTCAGACAGTGACCTTCAGTGGTCAGAGTGAGACCCTTTCTGGCATGTCTGGCACAGTTTTGCAGGGGGGCGTCTCAAATCCAGACAGTGACTCAGACTGCTGGGTGGTGGCATCTGCATCAGTGGTGGTTCCGTTAGGATGTCTTTTGCGGCCTCAACAGGGGATGATGGCATCACTCATTTCTGACCCTCACTCTTCAAGGTCACCGCAGAGTTCAAACTGAGATAATATATGCTCTCTTTTCCATCAACGGAAGAGCACAGATTACTTCACCATAGGGTTACTATGGGAACCATTCAAGCAAAGAAGGTTATCACAATGAGCATTTCATTGATAAGGTGGGGAGGCACACATTAAGGCATGATAACAAATGGCTCACGGGTCTCAAAGGCCGCCTTTACACTGCAGGTCTTGATGCTCATATCCGATTTTCTGACTATATCCGATTTTTTTGACGACCCGCTTACATCATCTTTTAAAAGTGACCCGTATTCGATTTTTGCATTTACACTATATAATGTTAAAACTATCAAACGTAGACGTTCTGAGAACTAGCAGCATTTCCGCCTTCCGCGGACCTCTTTCGGACTTTTGTGACTGCGGTTGTCATGGAGGCAACGCGGCGACGGAAGGAGGCGTTGCCTTGGGCGCTCCTGAGGGGATGCGCAGGAGAAGAAAAAGGAGGCCTGCTCGGCTATCTTAGAATTTTGAATGAGGAAGTGTTTGTAGACGTTGTGCTAACAGTTTGATCCAAGTGTTGAACCTTTCCTGCCCGATGACTTATCTTTTTCCGATCATGGTCAGAAACGCACGGGAGATTTTCTCTAGGGCTGAAGGCGGATTCTCCTTCGGGGTAGCCTTTTCCGTTCGAAACCCTCAGCCTCCAGAGTGGGTTATGAAAGACTCCAAAACTTTTGGGGGAGACACCTTATTTTTAATTTACGGTTCTCCGACACTCCCCCGCTCCGCGCTCACACCCCCTCTCCTCTCCTCTCCTTACACACACACACACACACACATGCACGCACACACACACACCCACACGGTCCCCCTCATACACGCCCCCACTCCGCAATACAAGCAAAAAAAATAAACGGCTTCTAGCCTGTTCCAGAGCAACAATGAGAGGAAAAAATCGGTATTGGGTCACTTGAACCATGCAGTGTAAAGGCGGCCAAACACATAAGCTGCCTGCAGCTACCGGTTGTGTTTCTGACCTTGACCCACTTTCTGCCCCAGAGTGGTACGCGTTCTGGTCAAACACGTGCGATTCACATGTTCTCTTTGTGCATGCCTTTTTGGCAGTGCCTTCCACTGTCAAAAAAAACATCCTGGGGTTCATCCATCCTTTTCAGATCAGTAAAAAACCCTTTTCAGGTTCAAAATAAGAGCCTCATACATCTGTTTTAGAACAAAACTTTTTGCTTTCTGTGTTTTTTATTAGAAATATTTGACCAAAAAAATTGGTTGCTTGTGGATAATAGAGCTGCCTCGGTGAATGTGCTGATCATTGAAAGAGATTTCAGGGACTGACAGAAAACAGATGCCTCGAAAACATTTGGTCCATGAAAACAAGCATCTGATGAAAGATTTCATTTATTGTGAAGAAACTGGATTTTCAGGAAAAAGCTGTATTGTATTAGTTTGTAACCCCGTCAGTTTCTTGCACACAGAAATAATGAATAATGACTCAGAGACAGTTACTTATCTTTTGTGGAGGTTTAACTTCGCACAAACATGAAGGGGACAGACAGATAAACATGGTGCATTCAAAGTCCGAACCAAGGAGCTCAGGGATGGGCTTGGTATAAATACCCTGCATTTGCGTATTCAGAAGATCGTCCGATGGACCTCGTGTGAAAATCACGCCCACAGGTTACTGCTGGAGAGGAGCTCCAAGGCTAAAGTGAAGATAAGTCTGAGGCCTGCTCAGCAGATCACACATGCACAGAAAAAGAGGGAGTATGAGAATAAACTGTTACTAGACTGCTTGGCCAGCATCAGGGTTTGGTTAAATGACAACCATTTACTCCTGAACCCAAACAAGACAGAGACAATGATTTTTGCTCCTGATGACAAAATTCCCTCCATCAAAAGTCACCTTGGTTCACTGAGCTCTTCTGTCCAGCCCAGTCTCAGGAATCTTGGTGTCTGGTTTGACAAAGCTATGTCTCTAGACTCTCATTCGAAGCGCCTGGTCAAAAACTGTTTTTACCATCTGAGGAATGTGGCTAAACTGAAGACAATGTTAGTCAGATCTGACCTTGAGCTGATCATCCATGCTTTTATCTCCTCTCGTTTAGACTATTGTAATTCTCTTTTTACTTGTTTTAACAAAAAGTCTCTTAAACGTCTCCAACTGGTCCAGAACTCTGCTGCAAGGCTTTTAACTGGAACCAATAAGCGCACTCATACCACCCCTCTGCTTTTATCTCTACATTGGCTTCCTGTTAAATTTAGAATAGATTTTAAGATTTTGATTTTAGTTTTTAGAGCTTTGCACGGACAAACCCCGATCTATATTAGTGACCTTTTTAACTCCCTACACTCCTACACGTTCTTTGAGGTCCACTGATAAAAATCTTTTATCTGTTCCAAAAACTCATTTTAAAACTAGGGGAGACCTCGCCTTTCAGGCAGTCGCTCCCCGACTTTGGAACGACCTCCCCCTGTCTCTGCGCCAGATTGACTCAGTCGAGTGTTTTAAAGCTCAAGTTAAGACTTTTTTATTTAGGAAAGCTTTTAGCTGACTTTTACTTGTGTTCACTTTTGCCTGTATGCTTGTTTATATGCCTGTGTGCATTTTATTGGGTATTGCTTCTGATTTTATATTCTTTTAACATTGTGAAGCACTTTGTGAGTCGCTCTCTGTGAAAGGTGCTATATAAATAAAAATTACTTACTTACTTACTTACTTACTTACTTACTTACTTACTTACTTACTTAGAACAATAGTTTGGCTGTGCTTTCTTCAAATGTAATATTATTTTGAGATGACAATACATGCTCAGTGAATTAAGTTTAAACCATTAGTGTAATAAAAGTTAGAGGTAGTTTCTAACTATTCTTCACATACCCCCCTGTTTGTCATATCAAAATTATATATGGAAAGTCAGCAGAACAATTCTCATCATCAACCATTTACCATTTCACGAAGATTTACAGTATAGGCAACATATTGGCTCTGCATCGAAAACAAAAGTGTATAGGTACATGTAAATACAAAAGAAAACATAAAATCAACGTGAAAATAAATGAGCATATCAGAGGTGGTAGGTGATACATGAGTGTTTATGCGTAAACCTCCAGGGCTAAACTTATACCATCTGTGTGAAACATTCAGTGAGCAGTCAGGGAGGGCAAAACTTATCAACGGGTCCGTGCCCCTCGACAGCCATTACTAAGGATACGCATGCATAGCCAGTCCAAACCTCGGCACAAAATCATTAATTAAAGTTACATAGTACAAGAAACAAAGTAGGAAATAAAGAAAATAAACAAATTCAAATCAAACAAAAGAAAAACAATAAAATAAATCTGTAAAGACCAGTTTCAACCACGAACGGATGCGAACCAGGTGAATTGTAGGCATAATGCTGATAGAGTCGGCCTTGCAGTGATCATTCATTTGACACATGGAATCAAACAGGTGACGAAAAGAAAAAA
>CM074490.1:7651505-7670773 GCA_037389245.1 Oryzias sinensis
CCACACCCAAGCCCAGAGGACCACGCCACGCCCCAGCCCACCCCACCCAGGCACCAGACCCGACCAACGGAGCCCCTACCACCCACGCCAGGCACCGGAGGTCCCGACCCCCACCCCAAACCACGGCAGAAGGGCAAGGAGCAGCGACGACCAGGCCCCCCTCCCCCTAAACAGGATTGTTTCAAAACTATAAACTATAAAACTATAAACTATATGTAATTTAGATAACAATATTTCCCTTCCAACAACAAAATGGGATGCAGATTTGAGCATCAGCACTGATGAAAGCTTCTGGTCAGAACTCTGTCTAAACACCTTTAAACTGACAAAAAGTCCAAATTTGCAGCTTATCCATCTCAAAACTCTTCACAGAATTTACTACACTGGACAGAGGATGTTCAAGATGGGTCTCAGTAACTCAGACATTTGCGAGCACTGTGACAGTAATCTACCCAACAGCTACATGCACGCACTGTGGTTCTGCACGCCTGTCCAGGCTCTCTGGCAGCAGGTATGTGCCGATTTATCAGTCTGGCTTAAGGTTTCAATCACGGCCTCACCGTCACTTTGTGTGCTTGGTGACATGAGTGCCATCGATGCAGAAGGAGGATTAGCATCTATCATTTTCATAACTCTTTGTATTGCTAAAAAACTATTTTAATAAATTGGAAAAACAAGAAAAATATAAACATAAGTCAACACAAAAATCTGCCCTTTGATCATAGCTTGGAAAAAATGTCAGCCCAAAGTTCAAGTAACTTTTAAAGAATTCAGTCTCTCTGGAATGTTGTTTCTAAAATGTAATGCTTTGTCTTTTTTAATTGTTATCATGACCTTTACTATTTTTTTGCATTGAGTGATTTTTCGGATGTGATTTGCTTGAGGTCCACCGTACAATAAAGATTATATTATTCATTTATTGCGGAAGCAAAAGAATTTTACTACATAAATTCAACACGAAAACATTAAAAACAATTATTATTTTTAGGAACACACAGTTTCCCAAGCGATGAACCAAAAGGTTTAATGGATTAAACAAAATATTTTAATGCAGAAGTTGGGCATGCCCTTGTGTCTCCAAAGTGTTATTAAAGAAATTCGAGGGCTGCGTCCTTTCATGACTCTCCCAGTCGATGTTCGTTGAGCAGGTAGGCCAGATGTCTAGCCTTTAGATCATTCCAGTTGTTAAATCTGCGAATGTCCTGTTGCCTAGCAACCAAGAGTCCCGAACAGTGAGAAGTAGTGAACATGGCATGAAGCTCAAAATTTTCCTGGCTTATTTGATCCAACTTTTAATCAGGGAGGTATAGATATAAAAAGGATGTAATTATCTCCAACTCCGGTGCTGGTACCAAAACTGTTCGGCCTGCAATAAGTGTTCGGGGGCCTGCGAGTAACGATGACGGCACACTAATTGATTGGCTGTACGCTGGTCCGATGACACGTAAGACAGTGATTAAACAGCATTGTTTACACGCTAATACGGTTCTTCGTGAGAAACATGGATGACCTGCAATCGGCCTTCATTTGTCTGGCCACGGCTGGTAACACAAATTCATAAGATTGTTTACACAGTTTCTCAGGACTGCACCTCTGCATTCAAAAGCCGCCGCCGCCGCCAGCTCACAGGCCGTCCTACAGCCGCTCCTCTGCTTGGAGACACAGTTTCTCCTGGGAGACACGGTTCTCCTGAGTCCGATCACGGTCCAAAGCCTCCTCCATACGGTACACCGTAACAAAACACCCGTCCCTGCCCTCAAACACGAGGCTACGAGACCGTCTCTTTATACTGGAGAGTGTGGGAGGTTTGTGGACAAGTAAGACGGGGTACCCTGTATACCTCATGTAGCTTGCTTTCTGTTATGCACACTAGGTAAGTTGGTTGGTGCCACTTCTAGTATGTTTTGATACCTTTTTTGTAGATAAGTCAGTGAAACTTGTTTCTGTTTTATAGCTGTGATAGCTAGGCCGTGTTTTGTTCTATGTATTTCATTCCTTTGGCCCAACCTTAGTCCCTTCCTCCCCTTCTCCTTTTTATTCAATTAAAAACCTTGTAAGTTATCCATTGTGTGGTTTATGTTGAGTACCCTCCAGCCCTAGACCTGTATGTGTGTGGACGTAACAAACAGAAACAGATCTTTTAACAAAATCTCTCTATAAACATTGAAAACAATGATGTCAGACACACCTTACGAGGGAAAAGGAAACGTGAAATGAAAATCTTTAGATTTGAGCAGATCTCGACACTACGTAGTTTGTCCAAGTGAGGTTACCGTAGTGTGATGTGATCATTAGTGTCAGGCCCCTGAATGCTTATTGGGGGCCGAACAGTTTTTGGTGCCTACACCAGGTCTCGCCTCACAGTCCGCCATTGTTGTCAGAAAATCTATGGGTTCGGCTGCAATGCATCTTGGGATATGTATATAATAGAAGGGGACACGTCAGACCAATCCTAGAAATTGGGGGAAAAAGAAGGCCGTATTCGTGGCATTTGAAGGAATGGTTGAATTTGGGACAGCACTTGTGACTTAAGCAGCTTCAAATGCAAACCCAGGAAGAACGCAGCCCTTAATTTGGACACAGCCACTGATTCAGAAAAGGGTCGCTCGCTGTATTTGCATTTGAATGTATTACATTCTGTATTTGTAAGTTGCTAATAGTCTACTAACGTTGCAGAACAGGTCACAGGGAGCAACGTCTCAACTGCTTGGAGAAGAGGCGAACAAGGAGACAGAGGGTACGTTTCTTTTTTATTGGCTTCCAGCAACAGATAAACCCCCCCAAAAAAGAAAACAAATATATGTAGGAATTTTAAAGTGTTAAAGTAGTTTACAAAAGTTGGAGATAAATGCAGAGAAGGTAAAAATGTCTCACCACACTCATCCTGTGCTGAACACCCAAAAGGACAGACTGAGTCTCTGTGTCAGCTAACACTTCAGCTCTGTCAAGATATGGCACGTCTCCCGCCTGACCCTGTTCTCAGTGCTGACAGTCATCTGTGTTGCGCATGTGTGTGTGTGTGTGTTTGCTCCTCTGCTTTGTGAAGTTTGAGTGCTAGCTTGACAAAGTTCAAATTTGCCCCCAGTCCTACTCCGTCTCTGTGGTCGGATGCTCCACAGAGGAAGTTCCAGATGACAGATGTCATAGAAGCTGAGGAGAAAACAGACAGAAACTGTCTTCAGGGAATTTATCCCTCTTTTTTTTCCCGTTCGATTGTGTTTTCCTTCACTTTTTCACAGTTTTGATGCCTTGCACGCACTTTCACATCTGTTGTCAGTCCCACAATTAAAATATTGGACAATTTACCTCAATGCATGGAAAATGTTAGAATTTCTGAACCTTTTCTTTTTTCTGTTAGATAAAAAAAAGTAAAATTACGGAATTACAAGAGTTTTTATTCTCGTAAATTAAAGTTGAAGTAGGCATACTTCGGCGTTCACTTGCTGCGCAAAGCAGACCGACTACACTTAGTTGAACAGGTGAGCTAAATGTTATGTATATGTATCAATAATAACGTTCCAAATTTTTGGAAGCTCATTTGTTTGATTTACAGATTATTAAAGTTTTATTCCTTGATGCAGGATCTCTGCAGCCCGTGGATGAAGCCATCGGCCTCCCTGCAGCAGTCCACTTCCATCCTTTCTTCCTCCACGAAACCAAGATCTCGAAGTCTTTCTGACGCTTCTGTCAGAGGAGGAGCACTTTTTTGATATTTTAAATGTTCCTATGCTAATATAATAGACTATTTTCATTCATTGTTGTTTTATGTTGAAATGAGACGTTTCGTCTGGAGAAGCGGACGTGTATAACACTGTTTTCCTTCCGCTTAGGTGACAAATGGAATTCTGGGTATGTGAATGAAAAGGGCAGAATAAAGTAGCGGTTCTCTAACACCCAAACGTGTTTCTAAACTCTTTATTTTACATATAAAACTCTGTCTTACCAACACCGAACTCCGGTCAACTAACAATAATTTGATTTGAGTTGCCAAAAGGTTCAGAATTTCTTTGTTTTTGAAACTATCCGGAAATAAAGCTTCACATAATAAATGCTCCACATCTTTAAGCTTCAAGCAAGGCTTGACCTTAAGACTCCAGCGTAGTGAAACAAAGTTAAACATTTGGGGGGGGGGGGGGGGGGGATCACATGATAAATAGACAAGCATACCAAAACTGAAATTCAGGTGGGATAATATACTAAAAAAATGAAATGGGCTGTTTTTACTTTTTACTAGAGGGAATTTAGTTATTTTTACTGATTTTTTTTTAAATTTTTATTTCACCTGTTCTTTTAAAATGCTTGCATAAATATCACTTAATACATTTAACATTTTGCATTGCAACGATTTGGTCAAAGGATTACGCAACACCCTTGATTAGAATACTAGAGTATTTTCCTTCCGTATCTCATACTTCATAAGCATGCTTTATGTAAATATCTGTTTATCGATGACAGTGTCATGGTTTGAGTTTCTTTTGTATTGGTTTTTGCTTTCTGTCTTGTTCTGTCATGGTTAAGTTCTGTTTCCTGTTTTATTTTGAAAGTCTCCTGTCTTGTCTGTTTTCTTGAGTTTTACTTCCTTTGGTCCCCATCAGCCCTGATCGTGTCTTGTCTGCCCTGTCTGTATTTAAGTCTTGTCTCTGCCTTCCTCCTGTGTTGGTCTAGTATTCCTGTCTGGTGTTCATGTCATGCCATGTTCCTCGTTTCTTGTCCCTCGCCACGCCACGCCACAGTGAGTTTTGTTTTGTTTTTGTCGTCCTGCTCTGCAGCGCCTTTTGTTTGTTCGCATTAAACCCCTTGCCCTTGAACCGTGTGCCTCCGCCTCTGCATTCTGTGTCCTACCAGCTTTCGAGCCACCCCACCATCGTGACAGACAGAAGTGATCGACTGCATTGTGATACCGTTATAAGGAACTTCAAAGCCTGCTATAGATAGATGGATAGATAGATAGATAGATAGATAGATAGATAGATAGATAGATAGATNTAGATAGATAGATAGATAGATAGATAGATAGATAGATAGATAGATAGATAGATAGATCCCGAAGGAAATTTTAAGTGGCCAGCTGCCCATACTTAAAAACACAATCATTCCTAAAACAGATAAAAACACAATAAATAGATAAAAACATAAAAGGATAAAAAGAATAAAAGCAAGTATAAACAATTCCTAAAGACATGTCAAGTTTCCCAGAAATTCAGCAAGGGAGCAAGGGTAAGTATTTTCTTAGGGAGTCTTGTTTTCCGCTCAAACCTTGAAGCAGTTGGATAGTTGGATGGTGTTTGGCTTAATCGTAATTTAACCTTCAAGAAAATATCTAAAAAGTAAAGCTTCAAAAGGCTGTAAGGGATCTAGAAACATATTTGTTGCTGGATTTTGGCTCCATCACAAAAAAAAGTGTTTATCCATCTCATACTTGAAATCATATATCAATTAAAATGGTATAATCATTTATTTATTTATTTATTTATTTATTTTAAAGGCTTGGATGTCCCAGAGCTTTGACTCTTTATTTTGACTTGATTGTTTTTATTGTTCCTCACCTTTTGCTCCCAAATCTCAACCTGGAAGAACTGAATGTTGCAGTTCCTTCAAAGACCACTTGAGGCATGTTGCAGAAGGGAATACAGTGGTCCAGTGCTACAACTGGGTTCACCTTGTGCATCTCCTGCTGTGTCCTTGATTTTTTTTTCCTATTACAGTAGATCGTGTCCTGATTGGCTGTAAATTATTTCATCTAATTGTAGGCGACAACTAGATGTCGAATCTTACCTATTGCTAGCTATTTCTTTAGATGCAACCCCCCGATAAACAAGGAACCACTGTAATAGACCATAGCATAGAAAAGTAGACAACAACACGCACTCTTTGACACATCGTGACTCTTCAACCACTTACGCAATCAACATAAATTGGCTGATTCTGACACATCCATTGAACCAAAATGCAAGTCATTACTAATAAAAATGCGGCTGAGTCGCCAGCTTTCATATCTGTGATTGACGTTACCATCATGGCTTCTGTCGCCGGCTCGGATGGTGCTCAGAGGGCTTGGTCTCACACACACATACGGCAACACGTCTGACCTATTTCACAGTTTGACTTCATGTGTTTAAAAATCACTCTTTATTTCATCCTGGACTTCCTTTTCTGTTTGTTCTGCCTCGCTTAAGGGACATCACAAGTGTGGACTCTGTGTCCAGCATTAAGGGACAGGAAGTGGTATTTATTTACTTGTTAGTTACTCGTTATTGGAAGTTTTGTTGGTGTTTTTTTACATGTATACTGGTTATTCTCCCAAACCTAAAGAAGAACCCATCCATTTATTTTGAGAAAGTATTCTTTAAATATAGAACAGAAAGAGGGTTTGAATTTGGACCCTGCCCCTCAAAACCATCCAGAATAATAAACAAAAATATATTTCTATTTATAACCCAATAAAATAAGAAGTCAAAAGTAAACATTTGTTTGTCAAGAATTGAAAAAAGAAAGTTTGATTTAAAAGAAAATCATTTAGTTGAACTAAATTATCAATGAAACCAAAACATTTCACAAAAATTCCAACAAAATTGTGTTAATTTATACCTAAATATTTAATTTCTGCATTTATTTACATTTTTTAAATAAATAAATACGTAAGGTTTCACAGCAAAAGTTTTATAATGATCATCTAATGGGCCAAATGCCAAAATGGAACCAAACAAAAGGATCAAATTATTTCTGTTTTTTTAATTTTATTTTGAGTAATACTTTATTTCTTTAATACAGTAAGTTATATTGATAAAATAAAACCCTTTACGAACTGTGATTTCCTTTTCTATTCACAGTTTTGATGGATAAACAAAGTTTCATTTTCTTTTTTTCTTTTAGCCCTTTTTTATTCTGTTTTTTGCACTTGTTTCCCCCTGACTGCACACAAATTCAACACAATTCAGTTTTATTTATGTAGCCCAAGTTGTCTCAACGGGCATCACTAATTGTACAACACATAAAATCAATTGTACAATACAAATGCCCCATGCACAGTGTATGCAGGGGATACACAAGTATCCTGTAGGACACATAATGTTTTATCTTGTTTTATTTTTTTATAATTGAAAAAGGCAATACAGGTCCATTTATCAACTTTTAAAAGAACAACTTTGACAAAAAGGCTGCTTGGGAAAAACTAAAAATAATAACAAAAAAGTTCTTGTTTCATAGATGAATTTCCAGCTGTAGCCTCTCAAAGTCACAGAGATGAGAAAGGACTGGAAAGCTCTGTCAGAGAAAACATTTAATATGTTTTCAGGAAGTAGTTTGTTCTTCTCTGCTCGGCCAACGTCAGCTTCTCTGGCTCGCACATTTTCCACTGCCCCAGCCAAGTTCCTTTCTGTCTTCTTCTCCTGTAAGGAAACACACAAACACAGCGAACAGAGTCCACAGGAGCACACAAGGCCTTATTAGCCCCCTCTGCCGAAAATGAAAGACTCCTGGTGCCCTCTTTCTGCACACACACTGTTATGCACACACTTTTGTGCACACATTTTAGGGCACTCTGTGGCCACAGTTAGAAGAAGCTCTGTTTTTGTTCAGTGTGTCGTCTGAGTAGGACAAGCGTTCAGCCACTGCTAATGCTGGCAGCAACAGAACAATGTGGTTGTTATTGGACTCTGAATAAAGGCTAGACATAGAAACACAACACATAGAGCAGCACAGTAGCTACTCAGAACTAGCCATTAATCAAATTCTGTTCGCCCTAGCATTTCCTTTTATCACCCAAGTAGTACTTTTTCACGACCTGAGTGTTTTTGGACTTAAATATTAACAATAATAACATGCTTACCATAAATGTCAGTTTTTCAAGTTTAAACTTTTGATTTAATTTTTTTAAACCCCTTAGAAATATCCTATGTTTGCATGTTTAGAATCTCAAATTCCAGTAAAACGAACAGGCCTCAAGGGGGCGACAAAAAAATGAGAAACTTTTCATGCCATGAAATATGTTGTTTTACAGTTTTAAAAGTGTAATCAAATTACTTCCCAAGACTGAATACAATGAAGATGTGTAAAGAATAGTTGTAGCATATTCTTTATGCTAGGGTTTTCCGAAGTGTTCATATTTTGTGCAAATATGCTAGATTCCTCCTACTTTTCGTGAAGCTAAAAAAGCATCAGTCTGCTACAGTAGAAAAGTTTCCATATATATTAAGTCTAACACTGTAATTGTTTTTCCGTTATTTTAATTTGCTTCTCAAGATAAAATGTTTTATCTTGTTCTCGTATTTTGGTAAATGCATTGCTTCCGAAAGTGCAACTTATTTTGTTGAGCGAAATTTTATATAATTTTCTTTTCTTCTTTATTGTGCAGCTTTTGGGTGCTCTGATGCTCTGACTTATACTAAGTTCACACTGCAGGGCTTAATGCTGAATTTCGATTTTTTGAAAAAATGCAATTCTTTTTTTTTTCAAGGCCGTTCACATTTCCAATTAAATGCAAACTTTTGTGATCTCCTGTGAGACCGTGAAACGACCCAGAAGTCACCCGCATGTGCAGAAGAGTACTCAACGGTGAACGACGTCACTCGTAGTTTGCGGAAGCGGCTAACGTTAACAATGGATGTCAAAAAGCGAACCTCTTCTTGCGTTATTAAATTTATTTTCACAAAGGAGCCAGCACAATTTCAATCTTTTCGTTTTAGGAGGAAAATTGAAAAGGAGGATAGCAAGGTTTTTGTCCATGGTGTTTTGTGGAGCAGTGTTAGCAACGTCAGTACAGAGAAATGTGTGGGTGCGGAGTCGCAGCCAGGAGTGGTGGGCAGCAGCTGTCGAATGGTTCTAATGGCTGAACGCTGGGCTCATCCCCCAAACGCGGTCCAGCTCTTCATAAAATGGACAGGTGATACATTGACGGCCACGTTGTTTGTTCCAGTCTTTAACCTCCTTGTATCTGGCTTGGAGCCGGGATTGTCTGTACCCACGCTCGGCCATTTCGCTGGAACTTTTTTTTAAAAACCGCCCGATTGCGATAAGAGCCCTCGAGTTTGGCCTGAATAGAGCTATGACCCCAAATATGAATCAAATTGGTGACCTGGCTTCCCTTCCACTGACTGGTGTCAGCAGCATCGTCCGCCATGGTTGATGTTTATGTTCTAGTTCCCGCCAACTTCAACGCAGAATTATGAAGTCTGTAGCATATCGATGACGTACGGGTCGGATTCATGTGGCCTGGCCATTCAGACGGAAGTCACATTTCAAAAGATCGGATACGTATCGGAATCAGGACAACATACCCTAGTGGCCTGGGTCGCATTTGAAAAGATCGGATCTATGTTGTTCAGACTGTCATGAAAAGAGGGGCAAAAAAATCGGAATTGGGTCGTTTCAGCCTGCAGTGTGAACGTAGCCATAGAGTCCAAAAATACGCTAAATGTAAACAATGCTATAGTATCTTCAGTTTGGATCAAACTATGCTGAGAGTCTATTCTAGGTTGTGCATTTCTGCAAGGGTGACTGGGTTTAGTATCAGGCTAAAATTGTGTGTCATGCTGGTATTATCCTCTGGTTTTCTCTGCGCTCCGTTCTCTTTGTGCTTTAGGGTTCCCCACAGTAATTACTTAGCAGAATGGTGACAAGAACAGCAGCTAACTGGGGCTGCACGTCAAGGCAGGGAACTGCTTTTTGTGCTTGTAAGCAGACAAAGTTAACTTTCTTTCATGGTAAAACCGTTCAATGTGATTATTAGTGACCTATTGTTTTCTGTATGTTTTGTATTGTGCAAGGAGTTAACAAGATCAAGAATTGTCTTAATGCTCTGCTTGCTACAGCTGACTTTAGTGGCTAAAGGTTTTGGAAATCCCTTTTGATTCCTGGTAGTATGATCGTTAACGTTGTTAGCAGCAACCAGGGATTGGCGAAAATGAGATTTGTGGGCCAGTTAAGACAGGGTGAGCCTGGCCGGAATGACATTTGTGAGTCCTGCTGATATTAAGCAAAGGCCCCAAAATACAGAACAGATCAAAGAACACAAACATGCATTAGCAACGGTGAATGGCAATGTTTTAGTTATACCACAGGCAAGAATTCAGATTCACTTGTTTCTAAAGGGAAAGGCGTTTTTATCATCCCTTTTTTAAAGTATGTCTAAGGTGTCCTAAAAATCTATTCACGTAAGCATTCGAATAATAATTTTAGTCTCTTAAAGACAAAAGAAAATCATTGGCTCTTTTCTTTTTCTCCTTTAGGGTTTAAAGTTTGTTGCTATTAACAACGTTACCACTAGGTGTCGCTTTTCATCGCATTATAATGCATTTTGCCAAAGTTTGAGCTCTTGCAGCTTTTCACAACTTACCGGTGAACAATGATCTAGAGCCGGTTTAGCTCGTGCTGGTTTGCGGCTCCTTCCGTCCGTGAAACCAGGGTTCGAATCCGGGCTGCTCCCTATTCCCTTCCCTGCTTCTGTGCTGGTCCCAAGCCCGGATGAATTGAGAGGGAATTGAGAGGAAGGGCATCCGGCATAAAACATTGGCAAGATAACCATGCAACTCATCCTCAAATGAGAGGTTGTTTCTCTGTGGCGACCCCTGATGGGAAAAGCTGAAAGAGAAAGAAAGAAGAGTGGTGAACAATAATCTATTTTCTTTTTAAGAGAAGCTACTTTGTTGATGGTTAAACTGTAAAAACGTTGTTTTGGCTAACAAGGATTAAATTCGAAACTACCTTTTGGTTAACCAGTGTTTGTAGGAACTGAAAGCTATATAAAGATTGGTCAGGTAGGAGGGAACAAATTAAAATTGACTTAATTATTACCCAGAGGTGTATCAGTAATTTTAGCTTAGAACGTATTTGCTTACTTTTCGAAGATAGAAAGATATTAATTTTATTCAATCATACATTCATCTTCTAAACCTGTTTCATCCCTTCTGGGGTCACAGAGCTGCTGGAGCCTATCCCGCCCACGCGTGGGCGAAGGCAGGGGACATCCTGGACAGGTCGCTAGTCTGTTGCAGAACAGACATTAATTTCTGAAGCGGAAATAACATTATTTTTTAACACTAATTTGTTCCCAGTTTTGGAATGCTAAATATTGGTGTGTCTAAATGTTCAAGTGATCTTTTTAAACCACAGTGGATATGAGCTGGAAAAGCCAGAACTAGGCAAGCGGGTGGCCTGCTTGAAATATCAAGCTTGTAGGCTACTCGATTGGCCCGTAGAGCCAAAAATGTTCATGCAGCATTTTTTACTACCGGTATGCTGCGAGCAACAGGTGGTAGTGAACACTTAACCCTTGTGCTATCCTAGGCACTTTAGGGGTTGGGTCATCTAGACCCACTAGACAGTGCTCTGAACCTTTATTCTTCAATGATTTGTGATCTTCACTGGTGTCCATGGATTACATGAAATCTTTCCACCTTTATCCACCTTTGTCATGGTAGGGAGAACACGTCAATGTAAGGGTGGGGTCATCTAAGATAGCACAAGGGTTACACAACATGCAAAAGTTAAGGAGGTGAGATGTTGACACGACTGTGCTTCTTTCACGCAGAGTTGCTGTTAGAAATTTGGTATTTTGACAACAAGTGTGGAAATCCTTCTGGCACTTGCAGATCCCCTAGCACACCTCGTGTGTGCAGAATTTTGCATGTAAGTGGCCAGTACTCTGAGCTTATTGGAGTGTAGTGTAAGGATCACTTGTATGTCATGAGTGCGTGCAACTTACTTTATCCACACAAACACTTCACGAAACACTTGCACCACAATTGTATGTTCCATTTCCATTTCCATGACCTCAAGGTGGCCGCAGGAGCCTCAAGGGGGCTGAGAAATACACCTGCTCTCCTTTTACGATGCAGCTGTACTCTCCATGATCCTCGACGGGCCGAGACAACCCAAAAAAACGCATAGGACCCGTAGGAGTCAACCCCCTGTGTGGCTGCATGTGACTAAGGCGGAACGGGATAGTTTGATTTCTAATTCAAAAAGCTTAATGACCAACGGATGAATGTTAACTAAGAAATGGTTCGGAGGGTTTATGAAGGGTTTTTGTTGAAGTTTCAAATGAGATTCTATTTTAAACAATAATGGATAACTGAAATATCAAAGACTAAGATTTGAACTTGGTATGTTCTGACTCAAACCAGCAACTTTCTGGCTCAAATGTGGAGTTGCTGGAGTCCTACATTATTTACTTGTTTTTTCAGCTGTTACTGGATGAGAACCCTCTGACCCATTTTGAACTGGCCTTCTGTTTTTTTTCCCTCTTGTCCTTGATGCATTCAGGGATTTGTTCTTCCTTTTTTTTTGTGGAGTGTCCTTTGATGAAAGACACTTCAAAGCCAAGAGTATGAAGACATTTTATTTTCCTTTTTAACAGAATATGTAAGAAAACTAAACAGATCAAAGGAAACAATTTGATCTTTTTTGTTGTGTTTTGACATTTCTAAACAATTAGTGTCAACATATGAGTTTTTGACCCCATATCCTTCATTCAATGTTTCCAAGCAACACACCAACAACAGTGAGATGAGCGGAATGGGACATAGCATTTAGTGTGAAGTTACGTTCACACTATCCTCAACTACGTGGGTTGTCGGGTACTTAGTGAACACACGGTTTGAGCTTCTGGGTTCAAGAATCACACGTTCACGCGTAGCAACGAACGTTTCACAACCATTTTTGGGCTCTATGTACAAAACAGCCATCAAATGCATGTTCAATGCTATACTACCAGGTCGAATTTTGACCAATCAAGGTGTTGGATTTGGTAGTGACGTATGAATGGTGTCCCTTTTTAATTGACAAAGATACCAACCATTTGAAAACTGATCATGGAAGAGAAATTAAGAGTTGTGGAGTCTGTCAGGCCGGAATTATGATGCCAAGTCAGTCCAGTGTCAGAATAGAGCTGTGAAAGAAAAAGCAAGATTTGCGCTGCATGGCGGACATACACTGACCAAAAATATGAACGCAATACTTTCGTTATTGCTCCCATTTTTTATGGTATGAACTCAAAGATGTGAAACATTTTCCACATACACAAAATAACCAGTTCTCTGAAATATTGTTCACAAATCTGTCTAAATCTGTGATAGTGAGCACTTCTCCTTTGCCAAGACAATCCATCCCACCTAACAGGTGTGCCATATCAAGATGCTGATTAGACAGCATGATTATTGCACAGGTGTGCCTTAGACTGGCCACAAAGGCCACTCTGAAATCTTCAGTTTTGCTTTATTGAGGGGGTCAGGGGACTCAGACAACCAGTCAGTATCTGGTGTGACCACCATTTGCCTCATGAAGTGCGACACATCTCCTTCGCATAGAGTTGATCGGGTTGTCTATTGTGGCCTGTGGAATGGTGGACCACTCTTATTCAATGGCTGTGCGAAGTTGCTGGATATTGGCAGGAACTGGAACACGCTGTCGTATACGCCAATCCAGAGCATCCCAAACATGCTCAATGGGTGACATGTCCGGTGAGTATGCTGGCCATGCAAGAACTGGGATGTTTTCAGCTTCCAAGAATTGTGTACAGGTCCTTGAAACATGGGGCCGTGAATTATCATGCTGCAACATGAGGTGATGTTGGATGTACGGCACAAAAATGGGCCCCAGAATCTCGTCAAGTATTGTGTTCATATTTTTGGTCAGTGTATATGACGGAGTTTTTGATTTAATTAAATCAAATTAAAGATTCGTATTTTTACAGTTATGACTTTTTTCTCGTAAATGTATGAATTTAAAGATATAATTAAAAAAAAGAAGTGTTTGTAAACTGGCCCTGCAACTCCATCGTAGGCATGCGCTAGTGAACAGTAAATAAAACTACTAGTTCAGTGTGAACACCATGTAACGCGCTAAATGCAAATTCTCAGACACGCATCAAATGCCGGGTGGGACAGTTAATTACTTTCTTGATTTCGACTTTTTCTTTATCAAGCACATTATTTTTTCCAAAATATGATAATAATACCGATGTTTAACTGCAAATTTGTTTTATATTATGAAGTATCTTTTTTTCAATTTGTAGAAAGCTACCGAGAGAACCTCTTGCTTCTGTGCTGTTCTCATCTTTTAGACATGCTCCCATTGTTCCATTTGTCTGTATTTCGTCACTAATTGTCTTTTTTGTAATATAAATGTGTTTTTCTGGATGGAAATCCAGCAATAACCCACAACCTCTGTTGATGAGTACACATAGTGGATCAATGAAAGACAGCATGCACACTGAAACATGAACTTTTTTAGGAGCAAAACTTTATTGGATCTGCTCCATCCCGAGCACAAATGTCAGATATGTGCCGATTTGCTCATGGAAGCAATTAAAAAAACTCATCTCTCCGTTGGGATTGTGCTTTTCTCCCTCTGACAGCTTCATTAAAATTTGAGATTAAAAAGACGAGGCCGTCATTTTAAATTTTTTTGCCTTAATTATGAAATAAGGCCTCATTAATTGTTATCCAGCTTCAGGGGTAGAAGATCAAGGATCTGAAAATCACTGCAGCGATTAAAAAAAAAGGAAGGAGAGTGCTAAGGAGAAAAGGAAGACAACAAAAGTAGCAGGTGGGGGGAATTTATTTGGAAGCTGATTTGCTGCTTGAAGCTGACACCATTATTTATGGTGCTGAAGGCCCTCTCGTTTAGAAGGGCCAAACACAGATTTATTGCTAGATTAAGCGATACACTCTGGTGGGATTGATATAAAATAATCAAGTTACTGTGTTGTATTCTGCGTACGCCCCCCCCCCCCCCCCCGGAGCAGGGTTCATGTGAGGTCATCCTGAAACATCGAACACATCTGTTTTTGATTTTTCTTTTTTTAAATCTCATTTTTATTTTGTTTTTAGAGGAAAACCCTCTGAAATAATGCCAAAGGTTACACTTTTTACTTGTTTTTTTGCTCTGAAAGGGTTGCCAGAAGAGAACAAGCATGTGAATATACTGTAGCCCCAGAAAAAAGCTCCTGTACTTATGGTTTAGTCCGTTTGGTAACGTCTGTTAGACAGTGCGTGATGAGTGGAAGAAGCTGCAGCCAAGAGGAGCTGGAGGAAGCAGACAGGAGGGAAATTCAGACAAAAGATAAACTGGGAAGCACAGAGGACATGACTGGCAGTGTGTGTTTTTTTTCTTCTTTTCTATCACAGTGTGTGTGTGCACCTATCACTACATACTCCCTTCACAGGGAGTTTGCGTCTGTGCTCATGTGTTGAGCACAGCAGCTATTTTTAGCAGCTGCCTGGCTTTGCTGTGTTTAATAGGAACCGGGAGGCATCATGGAAGTCCCGGCAGACGGAGCTCAGTATTATGTCACAGCTCTTTCTCTTTCTCCCGATTGCCTCCTCTGGTCCTCCTCTTCTTAGGAAAAGCATCTGAAAAGGCTCCTGACATGTAGATAAAGAGCAGGTATCTGTGTCGGACCAAAAAAGGCTGCCAGAAGATTGCTTTAAAGGAGGCGGCAGCTGTTTGACCCAATGAAGATGTGCCACTTTTACTCAGTTGAACTGTATAAATGGATTTCTATCTTTGGAAAATGTTTGCTAACACTCTTTTAACCATCTTACACTGGAGCTTTAGCCCCAGTGGTGATATTCTTTTGACTACAGTTTACGCTATCACTTCCAGCGGAGTGGAGAAAAGCAGCCTTGCGCTGATATGCTGACATGCATTTACGCGATCAATGTAAATCAGCTGATTCTGTTGTAAAGAAAAGTGGCTTTGCGCTGTTCTTCAGCACTTTACATTGCATTACTTTACTCTTGGTTTTTGGGTTTGACCAACATGGTCGGAGACAGGAACAGCCACATCTTAAAGGGAATTCTGGCATCTCAAAGTTCTACCACCTCAAAAAAAATCATGACAACATGTGTGGTAAATGTATTGGGAAGTATTTGTAAGGCTAATATAAGTTACACGCACTTATGTCGTAGAGGTATTGCTGTCGTACAGTGTCATTACGCCACACTGTAGACGCTGCACGTGTTGCATGCACCGGGTGTGCAGGTGATGTGTGTCCGTATAGGACGCCAGCAGGATGCAGACAAAAACTACCATCTGATCCTACATTTTTAAAGGGACGATATTATGCTTAAAGAACACATTAAAAAATGTTAGTTTAGTTTAGTTTTCCACAATGTGTCACAAATAAAAAAATCCATTTCTGTACAGAATGTGGAAAAAATAGACACCCCCAAAGAGGATGCTTATTATTTGGGGTCCAGCATTTTAGTCAAGCCTAAAAGTATAAAAGATGCGTAGCGGAAAGAAAATATAATAATAATTAAAAAAATCAAATAAAATAATAATATGAGAATTTGATGGTAATATTAGTGGAAAGTGTAGGACAATAAGACAATACACATAAATTTGATACACATAAACATAGGTGCGTAGTGTCACAAACTGAGAGAAATCACAAACACATTAATAAGTATTTTCTGCCGCAGAAAAATTATGTACAGTATGTTGACAATAATTGCAATTTCAGTTTCCTTTTAAACATGCACATTGTAGCAGACCGTTTGACGTCATTGTCTAAAATATTCCAAATTCATGGACCTCTAGTACAGACAGAGAAGCTAGTACATTGCAACTTTCTGTTCTTTCCCCTGGTGTCATGGTGATGAGAGGGTGAAAAAAGTGGTATGAGGTCACACAAACGACTATTTCATTTATTAACAACACTGTACATTGTGAGTGCGTTATGATATGTATTGAGTACTGGTAACTTAAGGAGGCTGTATCTGTGGAAGAGTAGATCTGTTGGAGAATTTGGCATGGACCAGGTTATTGCTCTTATGGCTTTTTTTGTGTAGTCAGAAGTTTTGCAGTGTTGGTAGAATATGTGTTATTCCATATGAAGTTACAGTAATTCAGGTGAGGCTCAAACAGGAATCTACAGTATACAATGTTAGTAATGCGTCTGATAGGAGTATATGCCGAATCTTATAAAATAAACCAACAAATTTTGATCATTTTTAACTAGTTCATCTATGCGTTTTTTTCAAAAATTATAAATTGATCTGTATGGATTCTTACAAAATTTTATTGAGTCCACCTGTTGTTGAGATCGTCCATCTATGTTTATGTTAAATTTCCTACAGATGGATTTGTGTCTGCTTGTGTGGAATATAATAAAAAAAGCTTGGCTAGAGTTTTATGACAATTTATTGCATTTGAACCAAATATCTACCTTTACTGGTAATTAGGGCCCGAGCACGGAGTGCAAGGACCCTATTGTAATTCGAATGTTTATTATTAGGGCCCGAGCACGGAGTGCAAGGACCCTATTGTATCTGTAATGTTTATTAGGGCCCGAGCACGGAGTGCAAGGACCCTATTGTAATTCGAATGTTTATTATTATTAGGGCCCGAGCACGGAGTGCAAGGACCCTATTGTATCTGTAATGTTTATTATTAGGGCCCGAGCACGGAGTGCAAGGACCCTATTGTATCTGTAATGTTTATTATTAGGGCCCGAGCACGAAGTGCAAGGACCCTATTGTATCTGTAATGTTTATTATTATTATTATTAGGGCCCGAGCACGGAGTGCAAGGACCCTATTGTAATTCGAATGTTTATTATTATTATTATTATTCTACCGGAAGAATCACATTTTTGAGGCCTTTAACATACCCCAAAACTCACCAAATTTGGCACACACATCAGGAGTCGCGAAAAATTTCGTATTTTATAGGAGATTGGCATGGGCGCACAAAAACGGCTCGACAGCGCCACCTACAGTGACTTTTGTCCCGACGCCCCGCATACGCTTTAACGTACAAGCTTGATTTTTACAGGGCATGTTCTTCAGATGGAAACCTACAAAAAAGTCTGAAAGGACCCACCTGTCACTTGCACAGGAAGTCTGATATATTGAGGTCAATATGTCATTTTTGCTTCATTTTGGACATTTGCAGGCCTCGTTCTAGAATGAACTCCTCCTAGTGATTTATGAATAATGACTCCAAACTTTGGTTTTGTAAACTAGACACATGTCCGATGTTAAATTGTGAAGCTTTTAAGTTTTTACGGTTGTTTGTGACCGTGGCGGCGCGTCAAAAATGGAGGTCATTTTGAAAACACGCCATGAAAAGAAAAATGGCCATTTCTCAGCCATGCATAATCCAATCGGATCCAAAATTGATATGCATGATTGTATTCTGACTCTGAACACATCTGCAGTGAAAGAATCCGGAAAAAGTGTAGCGCCACCTGCTGGCAAGAGGAAATGACATGTTTGACTTGGAGCATCACTGCTCCGAGTAGGATGAGCCGACACATCTGAAAATGACGTCCACCTGTTGAAAAGCCATTGAAGTTTACTCTGATAAAAAAGCCATAACTTTCAATGCGGGGGTGTGGTCGTGACAGAGCGGCGAAGTATGGCGTCTCGCCATGTACACAAAAGTTGCTCTCACATGCACATTCCTTGTCCAATCTCACTGAAATTCAGTAGAGGTGATGAGGCTTCCATTCTGAACCAATGGATATTACAATCTTGGACGAGCTCCATAGCGCCACCTAGATATTGACAAATACATTTTATGTCACATTCTTACCTATCTTTTCTCTGTGCTTTGTCCGACATTCATATAATTACAACAGGAGATACTCACAAGGGTCTTTTCTCATCGTGTAAAGTTTCATGGGTGTACACCTGACGGTGCCTGCGCAAGCCACCGCCAAACAGGAAGTGGTTGATTGCGTTGCAGTCAGATAATTATAAATTCATAAAAAATCAGCTGTTTGTATCACGAGGCTGAGATTTCAGAATAAGATGCCTCTTACATATGTCCAACTTATATATACAGCACTTGCATAAATGCACAAAAACGGCTCAATAGCGCCACCTACAATGTTTGTTTTCGCGAGCCCCGCCATGTTCTTTAACATACAAGCTTGATTTTTACAGGACATGTTCATCAGATGGAAACCTACAAAAAAGTCTCTTGGGACCAAGCTGTCAGTTGCACAGGAAGTCTGCTATATTGATGTCAATATGTAATTTTAGCTGTATTTTGGTCATTTGCAGGCCTCGTTGTAGAACGAACTCCTCTTAGAGATTTGTGAATAATGACTCCAAACTTTGGTTTTGTAGACTAGACACATGTTCAATGTTAAATTGCGAAGCTTTTAAGTTTTTACGGTTGTTTGTGACCGTGGCGGCGCGTCAAAATTGGAGGTCGTTTCGGAAACACGCCATGAAAAGAAAAATGGCCATTACTCAGCCATGCATAATATAATCTGATCCAAAATTGATGTGCGTGATTGTAGTCTGACTTTGAAC
>CM074490.1:7671273-7721222 GCA_037389245.1 Oryzias sinensis
GACCAATGTTACTGCTTCCAAAAGCTCATAATAATAAACATCGTGACGCCATTCTGTTCAGTAAAAAGTAAGAATCTTCCCGTTCTTCCAGAAACATCCTGTGTTTATATTTATACTCTGAATTTCACCATTTTGACCATGAGGGTAACAGTCTGCACGCACATCAATCTTTATCTATGTGTTCCGGCAGTGGGCGTATCCCGCGCAAATGATTGGCGGTCACGTATGTTTCGGGAGCAGAATGAAACACACACACTGCCAAATTACTTTTGTTATTAATTATTTATTTTTAATATCCTCTGATGGTTTTAGTGTGGTTTAAGAGGGAAAAAATTATGAAATGAGGCACAGGATATGGAAAATATGACGAGACGCAAAGAGCCGCACGCTCATTGTCCAAGAGCCGCATGCGGCTCGAGAGCCGCGTGTTCGCCACCCCTGGCGTATACGGTGCACTTATCACTTTAAAATTACATATTAGACGCATGAATCACTAATGAGTTGCATATGAACAGCACAGTAATCACTCACGGTTCATGTTCTATATTAATTTACATGTTCTTTGTGTAGTTTATCTGTACTTCTGTGATTTTAACGTGGTTCATTTGTGATACATCTGTGAACATTTCACGTAAAGACTTACTACTTTCTGCATCTCCTGCTCTGTGGCGTGCCTTCCATTTCCTGCTCAGAGTCCTGAAGCCCTCAGATGATGACCCCCGGCGACATGGTCAGATATTTTGGTAACAACTTGGCCAAATGAAAGGAAAGCACCCATCTTGCCCGGCTGAAGCTTGTCACAGCTCTAGATCCCAGGTTTAAGGATTTAAAATCTAGCCTAAAGCTGAGATGGGAGTAGAAAGGAGCTCTCTTGAGAGCAAAGTGACAGAGGAAATGGAGGCCAAGAATCAACACCCTAAAGCAACTGGAGAGAAACCACAAAAGGAGAATGTCATTTTTTTGTTTGTTTTGGTGTCATCTTTCGATTTAGACAACATGAAGCCTAATCCATTTAAACTACAGAGGACCACTACATTTCACAATCCAAAACTGACAGGGATAAAGGCTTTTTGCGTTGGTGGTGTCAAAGAAAAGACTTGTACCTGGAACTAGCACTTAGCACAAACGCGACCACTGTACCTTTAAAGGTCTTTTCTTCCTTTCAGGGCACAGAAAAAAAGAGGGCAGCTCTGTTTTCTGCTAATGTGGAAAGATTGGTCTGCCTCAGCAGACGGATGAACATCAGGGAGAAGGAGATTTTTTTTAAACAGATTGAAATAGTAATGAAGGTTTGATCAAGTTGGTAAGAATATTTTAGACACTAAATTTTCAAATCTTGAACAAAAAGTTACAATTAAGTTTACTCCACAGAAATTATTTTAAGGGACTTTTGGTTAAAACAAATACTTCATAGGCTAAAGTCTACACAGTCGAATTATGTTTGTTTTTGAGAAAAAGTAACTCCAACACAAGTTTAACTTAATTTTGTTGTAAATTAGGTTCTTGGTGTGTTTTTACCAATTTAGTTAAACAATTAATCACAATCATTTACTGTTAGAAGAAAGATTAATTCGTTAATTATTTCAGTTGCTTTACAACCTTATTAGATACACAAAAACACAATGAATCGGCCAACAACTAGCCTTCAAGCCTTCAAGCATTTCAGTGTCTTTGCTTTTAGTGTGTTTGTGTGTGGTTCTCTTTGTTGAAGGTGAGGCAGCATCACTGTTATTGTAGCAGCATCACGAAAGCATCGTTACCAATTATTACACTACCAGGTCAGGGTCGACTTTGTGTTTGCCATCCCTGTGGAGGAGCTGATATCTCTTTTGTGTTGTTATCATAATGACTTTCCCCTACAGCGTATGGCATCTGAGTTTGTCATGCAGGCAGGGGGCTGCTTGGGGCTTTTCCTGAGTCAAAAAGTCAGTCAACCTCAAGAGCCCCCTTTAGGAGCCCTTATTTCCTGATTCAAATGAGTAAAAAGTCAAAGGTGTTAATCCTGATGATGATAATCCTGATATGACAAATGCATCAAACATTTCATTAATAAATGTTCATAGAACTGGAAAGGGGTTATGAGTCATTGACAATGGAATAAAACGGACAGCAGCTGTGCTCTAGTCTAAAATCAGCCCTTGTGACTTACATAAGGCAATTTTTTGCCTAATGTAGAAACATTTTTAAAGTATATTTGCAAACATTAAAAGAAATAACAGGGTTGAAAAAAAAATAGCGAATGAGTTCGCCTTTCAGACAGCCAAAACTCTGCAGTCTCTTCCCCCCTTAGGGCGGTAGTTAATTAGCTCACCTGTTCAGCGTTCTATTTAAGTCCAGGTAGGCAGCCGTTCATTCTCTTTCTTACCGCATTCGCCGCCCCACCCTCCTCCCTGGCTTCCACCTGTGGGCTCCGTTCGGGGTTTCTTACCCCAAAGTTTATGGAAATTATCTCATGGAATTGTACGGAGCCTTATGCCAATCAAAGTTTGTTAATGTCAACTAAGATGTAAATTAAGTATTTGAAAATAAATGTATTCTACTGCAAGAGTTTTGCCTGACTGAAAGATGTTTCTTACTATTTTTCAAATAATGTATAGCTCCTCGTGCTTCACCAGAGGCAGCGGTCCAGCATGATGAGGTGTGCAATAGGCAATGGTCAACTTCAATATTTTTAACAATATCTTAAGGCCAAAGACACACTCACACAGTCACGCTGCGACAGACTCCTCTGGGTCAAACATAAAGAAGATTTGAGTCATTTTGGAGTAAAAAAAAAATAAGTTCAATATTGTTCTTTCATTTAAATAGATTTTATTGTGAAGTTTATTAGATTTGGTGGCCTTCCTCTTTTCTTTTAGTTACTGCAGGAAAATACATGAATATATGAATTTCCCTGGAAGAACCTGTCAAAGAAACACCATCTATCTGACGTATTAAGAATCTTTTTCATAGTTTTGCAGGATTTGATTTTATTTATCCATTAAACAACCATAGGAGTATGAAAAATAAAGGTTGTTATAAATATTGTAAAGTTAAAGGTGTTGAAGCCACAAGCATGTTTCAACCATACATCCCCCCTCTCTTCAATAGCTTTGAACAACGTGTTTTTCAGCTAGTAGGAGGAAAGATCTAGGCTTTTTTTGGTCCTAATCCACTACAAGGTTTGATTTTGTAATTATTTTTGAGTCAAAGTCATTTTTTTTTTATTGTGGCAATTAAAGATTTCTTCCTGTGACTGTCATTTCATTTTTTTGGTTCTAATCTCTTCTTTCATCGTGCATAATAACATGGAATGTTTCAGGAAAACAAGCTTAATAAAGTCAACTAACAGTTGTTGGTTTTTGCCACCTTTTCAGTGTTTACATTACCTCTTCCATCATTTCATAAAGTATTTGTACAGCAAATTATCTTGTCACAAAGAAAAATGGAAAGTGCCCCTTTCTCCTCCCACTTCATCAATTAGGCTTGTTATCTCTGTCAGACCATAAGAAAAATGTGGCAACAAATTGGTGGATTTCGTTGGCTGACAAAGATAATAAGGGAGGATGTACAATGCAGACGAGAATCAGAGTGACATCAAAGAAAGAGACGTTGGACTAATGGCCTTGTTTTGTGTACAGAAGAGGCTGAAATATGTTTTGATTTAAGTGCAGGCTGTGCACCTCCATGGAAATAATTGTCAGGATCCAGTAATTTCCTGTTATTTTGTAACATTACTCTATATTAGGATTACCTAAATTAGATTTTCATAAACATCCTAGAGACTCTTTTTCTGTGAATAAATGGTATTAGTGAAAACCTACTGTAGGTACTAATGAGATTTAATTTGGACTGAAGTGTTGAGATATATTACAGAAGGGAAAAGGCTAGTAGCTCCAGTTGGGAAAGACGGGGTTCTTCTGTTCAGATTGAAATTAACATAAAGTCAAAAGTTCAGGAAAGTCAGTATTCTTAGTTGAAACATAACTGGGGATGAAAAGGCACATTTGGGTCATGTCTGCAAAAGCAGCGGACCCAAACCGGTCCGTGACTCATTTGGTACCGGGCCGCCCAGAAAGAATAAATAACTTACATTACTTCCATTTTATTAATTTCGGAATCTGACAATGTTTTATTCTGAAATATTGCCAAATTCTCTGTAAGGTCCGCTTATGTCACTCTTGACGCAGGCCAAGCCGTTTTTCTCGGTCACGTGATAAAACCCAGGAGCTAGCAAAATAAATAGAAAACAAACGTGTTTGGAAAGTTTCTTTGCCAAGGGGAAAAGGCCCAGCCAGGAGACAGAAGAGGAGCATTCCACTTCCAAAAAAAAAAAAGAAAGCTACATTTAATAAACAGTACTTCATTTTTGCACCATGAATGTGGGTCGGGGAGAGGATGATGACACCTGTCAAAATAAAAGCTCAAGGTTTGTCTTGTCAGGTTTCTGGTCCTCTTTCATCATAGAGATGCTGCAGTAATCATCCGCCTACATCTTAAAGACCGGTCCATAAAAACTTTGATCGGATGTTGTTCTGTTCCAGGCGCTGCTCCAGCTTCTTCCTGTAGCGTCTTTGCACTTCCTGATCTTGTATTTCAGGTCCCTCTGCACTCTGCGTAGCTCCTCCTTATCCCCAGAGAGAAAAGCCCTCTTCTTCTCATTTAGGAGGGTCTTCAGCTCAGGAGTGACCCAAGGCTTATTGTTGAAAAAACACTGCACTGATTTTGTGTGTTTTCCACACAAAAATTGACATAGTCCGTGATGCAGTCAGTAAGACTGTCAATGTCCTCCCCGTGTGGACTGCAGAGAACGTCCCAGTCTGTGTTGTTAAAACAGTCCCTTAGTCGCTCTGTTACCTCCTCAGTCCAGATCTTCACCGCTTTAACCTGTGGTTTCTGCTGTTTCATCACTGGAGTTCTGATCTCGATCGTAAACAATGGAGCTGCATCCTAACTGATCCCCCGAGGCCGGTTCAAAAAGTTGAGAAAAAATTAAAAAACAAAAAGCAAAGGTGATAATGTTCCTGTCCTTTGTCGCAGAACTTTGTTGTTGAAGAATACAAAAAACACAAATAAGGTGGAAGAAAATATTAAAAAACGCAAAGTAAGGAACACAAAAAGGTAGAGCTGCCCAGATAAGCTGCCACACACGCGGCGCCATGGTAACAACACCTACCTTAAAGACTCACTCCAATGAAAACCGTGTTTTTGGTGTTTTGTTCTGGTAGTGTTTTTATCATAATAGGGGACATAAATGAAAAATTCAATAAGCTTAAAATTGCATTTTCTAAGTATTTCTTTTTTCAAATTGTAGTTAATCAAGAGCAGACTGCAAAATATCGTTTGCAAAAGCCTGTAGATGTGACAAAGAAGTTCCAATCGGAAAGCCACAAGCTCCCTGCTGCGCTCTATTCTGATACATCCACTTGTAGACAAATGGATTCATGTACGTCTCTGTTTTCCTCATCCAGGCTGAAATCAGCTCAAAGCTGTACGGCTGGATAGACCTAATCGTGCTCGCCATTTTTGTTGCACCGTTAATATTGGGTTGTGGATGTGAGGGGTTGTAAGCTAGCAGGGGAGAGCGTTAACATGTGACAAGAGCAGGGAAAGAGATTGATAAAATAAGAATAAATACAGTGAAAGACTAGAAGAATGTTTTAGAATCCAATTTGCTTCGTACCAGACAGCATTAAAAAAATATATATAAAAAAACTGTCCTCCAATTAAAAGGAGTAAAAGTAAGTTTTAAAAGAAGTTAAAGCACTTAAAACAATAAAACTGTCACTGGGGCATAAAAGGCAAAGGTCAGTACTTGTCTTGGACGTATATTTGTTTAAGCGTCTTCAGCGACGATACTTACATGCAAGGCGGGGCTTAACCCTGCTGATGGGATTGTTAAGTGCGACCCTTAAAGTGTGGATGCCATGCTTTGAACAACTTTGTCAAATAAAAAAGCCCTTTAAACGCTGATTCTATTGATACCAATAGTTTGCGTCGAAAAAAATCCGAAGCATATGAATATTAGACATCTTTCGAAGGAATCAGAGATTTGGATCTGCCGCTAGAGCGCAGGCTGGAAGTGAACCCGATTTGACCTGTGACGTAACGAAAGGGAGTTGCCTTTCGCAGTTGCGCTTCGGACAGCATGTAAACAAAACAGGTAGTCTTCGTTTCTCTCGTGTTTAAATCTGTTAATCATCAACATGCCAAGTCGTTGTGTGGCAGCTGGATGTAGCAATACATCTAGTGAAAGTGTATCTGTGTATAAAATTCCCAAAACAAGAAACGCTGCTGAAAAGGGGAAAATTTAAGAAGGTGGACGGCGAAGGATTTTTCCCTCCAGATCTGCAGGAGAGAAGTCTGCGTTTTCGAAGGGACAAAAACCGGGACACAAACGAAGAATTTTGAACGGAGAGTTGGGAGGAGGATCTTGGCTTCTGAGTCGAGGAAAGGCGGGTGAGCTGGAAGCGAGCGAGCCGTTTTCTGGGTCGGACAGGACGGCGCTGGAGTCGGTCGGGAGCGGAGGCTGCTAAGCTAGGCTAGTGTGCATCACGATGGATCACATTGAGGCGAAGTAGTCGTGTTTTCTGTTGTCCTTGGATCCAACTGGAGTATTTCAACGCACTCAATGTTTTGCAAGAGAAGCAACAGGCCTGCAACGTTTTTTTTTCTTTTGCTTTTGAGGTGCCGGTACCGTGAGTAAACTGAACTGTGTGTGAGCGCGCGCGCACGAGAAAAGGTTTCAAACTGGCTCAAACAGGTAAAACTGTTAATGTTCTGCAGTTGTTAATGGTATACAGTGACTTTGTTAACTAAAGAGTAGTAATATCTGCCTGGGAAACTTTTATTTTGTGACATTTATTTTGTAAATTGGGTTGAAAACCAGTGTTTACCTTTGTTTAGATTAGGACAAAAGGGGACATTTGAGTATATTTTAGGGTAAGTGGAGTAATTTAATTTTATACATTTTTTAGACTTACTGGAGTCTAGCCCAATCTTCATGCTGGCTATCGTCATCGGCATCACTAGACCTACTACTTTCTGCTATATCCTCCTCACTTTCGCAAAAGGGTTCGAATCGATACGGTTGCAAAAGTGACTCATCATCATGATAATCTCCGCAACTTTCCTCTTCATCTTTCTGTTCATCTGATGATAAATCGCTAATAGAGACGGTAGCATCACTCTGTGCTTCGCTATCGGTGCTAGTCATGTTGTCTGCCTTGTCTTCCTTTCGTTACGTCACAAACAGGGTGGCGCGAATTCGGCAGAATGCGTGAAGCCGGCGGCCGTCCTCGTTGTTTATATTGCGTTTTTCGCTATTTATTCTTTTTCGAAAAATATTAAAAACAATCGCAACATGAAATAGAGACTATTTACTATATTTTGGCTTATTAAAATAGGCCATGTCACCCACACTTTAACCCTTGTGCTATCTTCGATGACCTTAGATTAGACAGCATGATCATTGTGCCTTAGACTGTCCACAAGAAAAGGCCACTCTGAAATCTTCAGAGTGGCCAGTCTAAGGCACACCTGTGCAATAATCATGCTGTCTAATCAGCATCTTGATATGGCACACCTGTGAGGTGGGATGGATTGTCTTGGCAAAGGAGAAGTGCTCACTATCACAGATTTAGACAGATTTGTGAGCAATATTTCAGAGAACTGGTTATTTTGCGTATGTGTAAAATGTTTCATATCTTTGAGTTCATACCATAAAAAATGGGAGCAATAACAAAAGTGTTGCTTTTATATTTTTTGGTTAGTGTATGTGGTAGAAAATGATGGGGTTATTTTTGGCTAATAACAACCAAAAAAGCTGGGAGACCTTAAGTGACTTGCTGCCTCTCTGTCAGTGTCATCTAATATTATTTTTTGGATGAAATTAAATGATGCATTAAGTAAAGGATAATGGTCGACATAGTGTGCATTATCAGACATAATCTCAGTTTACGCAGTTGACATTCCAGTCACATAGGATAAATGTTTTGTATCACTGCGCCGGCTTCTGTAAAGCAAACTTTAGCTTCATGATCTGGACAAAAACAAGCGGTAAGAGGAGAACTTTCTCTCTGAACTGATGCTTTATTTAACCCATCAGCCTAGATACTGCTTTCCTTTGCCGCTGCACTCGGGGGTCCGCCCTGAATTACACAACAAATAGTCCACTTTTTGTTAAAAAAGCAACCCAAACCGAAAAACCATTTTGATTTTATGATCAATGCTACCAAAAGCATTTAATGAAAGCGACAGTGATTCCCAAAAGATGTAATTTGTAGTCTACTGAGTTATTTTTTTATTTGGAGGAATCATTTTTATTTTGAAATAATTTTTGTTGAAAGAAAAACTTTTACTGAATTAACTGCTAAGCCTTTTGCTGTTCAGAAATGAGGGGTTAAAGCCCTTTTTAGCTTTTGAAAAAACACTCTGCATCCCAAAATTGATGCCTGCTCATGTGTGTCACACTAAAGTCAAGGTTGTACATTTGGGGGTTCTCAGCTAATGGCCTTTTAAGCCTAAGTACTTTAACCGAGCTGTACAGAGATTTATAAATCCCATAATTATCATCAGAAGTTACTCAGACACTTTTTGCCGTGCCAAATGGTGTAGCTGTTCTTGAACAGCATTTACATTTTTGGTTAAATGATAAAAAAATATATATATATCTTACCGGTTTGTGTTTTTTTACCTCCTAATATGCTGGATTAATGTTCATTGAAGATTTATGTTAAGATGATACAAATAGCAGAGACTGGGTAGCTCGGTTGGTTTAGTGCGAACAGGGCTTGATTCCCAGGGGATGAGATGAGCTTCATTGTACACTACCTTCTCAAAATAAAAGTTATCCAAGAATATTGCGGTACCCTGAACATAGCACATTGCACAAATAACTTCAGAGTGGGAACCCTTTCGGCTTCTTAGTGTTAAATTCTATGTTAAAATGAAAGGCTTAAATCATCGTCAAATGCAGCATGTGTGATGTCCTTAATATAGTATGTCTTAATCAGCAGATTAACATCATTAACTTCCTTTTGAATGTTTTACAGTGAAACTGTTGTAGTACACTAATAGCTGTAAAATTATTCCAAAATGGCTAAATATAGCTGTCATGGCAAGCTAGGCGAGGCAGACCCAGACACTGGAACCTGGAAGGAAAACGCAGTTGAGTTATAAGGTGAGTAATAAAGTTTATTTTTGATCCTGCGTGGCTGGTGCCGTGTCTAGAGGTTCGACCAAGGCTCGTGGCATGACTGGAGTTCAGCAGAGACTTGAATTCATGAGGACTGAAGACTCAGTTGACCATCCGTGGTAATGATGTCCTGAGAACGAGGCATACAACGAGATTAGGACAAAGCAAGGATACATGGACTGAGTAAACTTAGCGACCAACTATGCACCATCAGTGGCAACGATCTGGCAATGAATACTGGACCATGACAATAGCAATGTTACCCACATTTGATGTTTGTCAATATAGACAATTGTCTGTCCAAAACACATTCTCAACCTCAACTTTCCTGCAAACATAAAAAATCAAATGTATTGCTCCCAACTTCTTTACTGTCTTTTGTTTGGCTTGCAAAGAGTTTATAACCTGTTGCTGACATAATTTTACAACAGTGAGTTAAATTTAAGAAGCTCTAGTGCATAAATGAAGAGCTGTTTTATTTAAAAGATATTTTTTCTCACTGTTGGCAATTCAGCTGGTTTTGACATGTTGAAACCTCAATATAAACTGACACTTCTTGCAGCCAAAAGACATGGATCAACAATTTGAGGTAGAAACGAGCTTTGAAGACTCACAATACATTTGGAGCAAATAAAGCAAATGAATGAAGCTAAATGTATGTCATTAAAAGAATTATAACTGTGCTGCAGGAGCTGCATCTGAATGACAAATGCTTTCAACGGTACTTCCGTCTTTCTGTGTTTGACAACTCTAAAATTAGAGTCCCTCTATTATTTTCTTGAAGCAAACAAAAAAAAAATTTATTTTGGAAGGACAGCGATCAGATTTTCCTCCATTTTGGTTTTGGACTCAACCTGCTGATCATGTCATCAACACGCCACAGGCCACAGCTGAGTCCCTGATTGTTTTCTTTAGCAAAGTTCAGATATTAAACTCTGGACACGCCACAACGCCCAAAACACGCTAAAAGGCACTGCTGCCAGCCCTCCCTGCCTCATATCAGGCTGCAATACCTCTCATTGTGCCTGTACTTTGAACAGTTTTTAAACAGTTTTGAAACGATTAAACAGAAAACACTTTTGTTGCAGGGAGAAATTGTTGCATTGCTGTGTTCTTGCAAAGGTAACATGTTATTGCAACACATATGTAACAATAATTAGTAATTCACTTTCTGTCTAGACAAAAGAACTAACAACAGGTTCATTCTGCAAAGTTGACTGCTTTGAGCTGTAAATTATAGCTGTATTTCACCGACTTTTTATTTAAAAAGGAAAAGTCCTGATGTTACGACATACTTCAAACCCCTGCGGAAGCAACAAGCCCTCATATCAATGATGTGTACCTTAAAATACAAACATTCCAGAACTGTTTATCCTTTTTTATTGTTAAAATACAGTATTTTCATTTTAGTCCCTGGCGTACTTTTTTGGCATTAGCACTTACACTATGGATTATTTGTATGAGAAATGAGGATAGAAGACTGTGGTATTCTAAAGAGACTTCCAAAATAACTAAAATTACCTGTTTATTAGTCACTGATGTTCATGTAAGGATATTTATTACAGTCATTAGGTCTCGTTAGGATTAGTCAGGTTTAGGAAAGCCTTGTCAACATTGTTGGGAACTTGCTGTGAACTCAATTTTAGGTGATACTGACATTTAATGCTTTAAACACACTTTAAACACAGATCTGGAAGGACACTTTGTGCCTCTCCTCTTGTATGTTTTTGGTTTTTAACAAATACACTAAACAAAAACACATATGTCATGAGATGAAGAAAAAAAAATTTTTCTAACACAAAACATTTTTTACATAAACAAAAGAACTTTTTCTCTCAAATATCACTCATAAATCAGTCCAAATCTGTGATAGTGATCACTTTACCCACCTTTAAGAGATATTAAGAGGTATCTGTGGCGCAGAAGTTAGATGCCCCGCCCCAGTCTGCCCGGTTGCTTCCGTTAAGTGTGTTAATTTCTGAAATAACATCTCCAATGAGAAATACTATTACAAAAAGTATTTGCTCACCTGCCTTGACACACATATGAACTGAAGTGCCATCCCATTCCTTACCTGTAGAGTTCAATATGATATCAGTCCACCTTTTGGAGCTACCACAGCTTTAATTCTTCTGAGAAGGCTGTCCGTAGGGTTGAGGAGTGTTTGGGGAACTTTGGATCATTCTTCCAAAAGCTCATTGGTGAGGTCACACACTGATGTTGGTGGAGAAGGCCTGGCTCTCAGTCTCTGCTCAATTTCATCCCAAATGTGTTCTATGGGGCTCAGGTCAGGACTCTGTGCAGGCCAGTCAAGTTCATCCACACCAGACTCTGTCATCCATGTCTTTATGGATCTTGCATTGTGCACTGTGATACACAGTCATGTTGGTAGAGGAAGGGGTCCGCTCCAAACTGTTCCACAAGGTTGGGAGCATGGAATTGTCCAAAATGTTTTTGTATCCTGAAGCATTCAGAGCTCCTTTCACTGGAACTAAGAGGCCAAGTCCAAGTCCTGAAAAACAACCCTATACCATAATTCCTCCTCCACCAAATTTCACACTCAGCACAATACAGTCCCAAATGTACCGTTCTCCTGGCAACCTCCAAGCCCAGACGCGTCCATCAGATTACCAGATGGAAAAGCGTGATTCATCACTCCAGAGAAGGCGTCTCCTCTAGAGTTCAGTGACGGCATGCTTTTCACCACTGTATCTGGGCTTTGCATTGCTCTTGGTGATGTGTGGCTTGGATACAGCTGCTCGCCCACGGAAACCCAATTCCATGAAGTAAATGGTAAATGGCATATACTTGTATAGCGCTTTATACCTGCCTTGATAGGCGCCCAAAGCGCTTTGCAGTCACAAACCCATTCACACACACATTTAACCGCTGGTGGCGGCTATCACCGCCACAAGCATTTGGATGGGTGAACCAATACTTTTGGTAATATAGTGTATTTGTAGCTTTCAGTCATAACAATTTAATTAAAAAAATTCAACCACTCAAGATATTTTGTAGAAAAACTAATTATTTGAGTGAATCTGTACTTTTTTTTCTTTTGTGGCTAGTGTTGGCTGAGCTTTGCCAGGAATTAATTTAAAGTAAAAGAGAAAATGACACGGGGGTAAAACTTCAGCGTCTTGACAAATTTATTAGGAACAAGTCAAACATCTTTCTTCAGCAAACGACTCACAAGTCCTTCACCACTGCATGTAAACGTAATGATGCAGCAGTCATTCCTGACCTTCAAAACAATACAAGAAATGACATAAAATAAACCTACATACCTGAAAAAGACCAATTAAAAATGTGTTATTAGCTTCATTGTTGTGATATGATTGGGTGATTCAACTGGTCTCCTGCTGCAGTGATTTGTGTTGTATTGATTTAATATGGAAATGCTAATGATTGGGGGTATTTTTTTGTTTTTGTGCATTACTGTGTGTTGTTTTTGTGGTGCACTCATTGATGCAAGGCCTGCTTGTAATTGGAAGACAGTACATTGTTAGCCTTTGGCTATTTCTCCCCTCCTGACCTCTCTGGCAAGAAAGGATTCATCAAATTGTCTCATCAACGGAGGGATCTTGGCTTGCTTTAAGCGTGTGTATTTTTGTGCTTCAGACATGTTTACTTTTCCTTAGGTAGACGGGAGAAACCTTGCAGACCCATACGGTCTGGCATATGGTTCACCCTCCTCTCCTGCTTTGCTAGTTTGCAACACAAATCCACTGTACACACAAATGAACTGTGAAACATGATTTAAATGTAGTCTCATCGAACATGATGCAAATATGTAGACAGCACACCTTAATCTGCTCTTATCTCACCCCTAAAATGTCTGGCCTGACTGGGTGTTCACAGCAGTTCTCTTTCTGCTGCTTCTTTCAACGCGGATCAAACAATTTCTTACATCACTCAGTCAATAATTCAGGTGCATCTCTCATCATAGAGTTTCTCCCAAACCAGATCGCTATGAGGAATCTTTCTGAAGCTCTGCATAAGTAGTTAGTCTGCTACACTTTTAAATATCTGGCAGCCTTGTAGTAATAGTAACAGTTGGTGAAAAGTTTTCCTGTACACAATTTATGTCATGATCGGGGCGAGAGTTCAGAGTGACCCAAGCGCTGGAACCCGGAAAGAGGCTCGGACTCAACGGTTTAATCGAGAAACAGAGGTTGACAGGCTTCTTCCTAGGCAAGGAGCGGCGGCTGGCTGGAGGGATCTTGAGGCGGATTTTCCAGAGGGAGGACTGCGACGTCTCTGTACTGCGACCAGGTGAGTATCCAACAGGTTTCTTTCCTGAAGCAAAGCGAGAGATACTATGAGCAAGGAGTAACGAGACAATAACCAGAAACATGAGTTGACCAGACTATGCACCATAGGAGGAACAACTAACTGGCGCCGGCTGAAGATCCAGGAGGAGCATAAGAAGGCAGAAGGTGATGAGGTAAGTGGGTGCAGTCGTGTCCCAAGCAGGAAGGAGGGGGAAGGAGGGAGTAGCTGACAGGACATGACAATTTAGGCCTAAAAAATAACAACAATCCTAAAAAATACATTAAATAACAACTTTGGGTTGATGACTAAAGCTGCATTCACACTGGACCGGATTTGCACGTCAGGGGGGGCCAGGTTTCCATGTTGAATCAATGTACAGATGCGATCAGAGGTCCTGCGGCACGATTTGTGCATCGCGTATGTCAGTCAGTCCGGGGGCAGTGATTTGAGCATCCCGCGCGCTTTGGGCAGCAGACCCTGCAAGGTTGACGCATTTGGCGGAGAATGTCCTGGCCTATGTTGGGCGAAGATGGGGTACACCCTGGACAGTTCCCCAGCCTGTCACAGAGCTCATTAAACCAAAGCAATTACCCAAGCGGGCTGCCTGCTCATCCCGTAGCGGTTCTCTGAGTGCTGGCCAGCCAGACGCCCAAGCAGCCCGTGTAGCTGGAGCAATTGCTGGACCCCGACATCGGATTTCGCTCGCTACAGGGATCACCCGGTCGGCTTGATTCTTTTATGTTTTCCTTCTTGAACTAAAGTGGGACATGAAGTCATCTAACTGGGTCACAGAAACCTGAAAGTAACAGCAGAAAGCTTCCGTCATTCAGACCCAGCTCCAGCCGCTTGAGTGAAGCTCACCATACCAGGAGAGACTCTGAACGATCTCATGAAGCCACATGTGGAAACATGATTCACACACATGTTGTTGTGCAGAGACACACAGGCTTCTGGGGCGTTGAGGCATTAAGCACATTTTTGGAAAGGCATCAGTAAATTTGACGCGTGTCAAAAGAGAGGCGCCAGATGCGAATTTGACGTGCAAATCGCGTCCGGTATGAATGCAACTTAAAAAGAAAATGTTTTTTTTTTATTAGTGTGCATGTTTGGAAGTCCCTCATTTTTTAGGCTAAATGAATCCTGTGTTTATTTGACATGTTGTGTTTGTATGTTCTTACACATACTAACTCAACTTGTCAGGTTTCTACTTGAAACATTTCTAATCAGAAGATATTCCAGATAAACTTGGGCTACGTTCACACCGCAGGCTGAAACGACCCAATTCCGATTTTTTTGCCCCTATGCGACCTGTATCTGATGAAGGACGATGTTGCTGAGACCAGCCAGTGGAAGGGAAGCGAGGTCACAGATTTGATTAATATTTGGGGTGACAGTTCTATTCAGGCCAAACTCCGGGGCTCTTATTGCCTTTATAACCACCAGGGGGGGTTCAGTGCCTTGCTCAAGCATACTTTGAAACATAGGCAGGCAGAGCGGGAACCGAACCAGCAATCTTCAAATCAGAGGTCGAAAGCTCCACCTCTGCATCATGGTCATAATTCAAATCTACAGTAATAGATTTAGCTGTTGCTAAACATCAAAATTGTCCAAACAAGACCCCTAAACTAAAATTTTATAAAAAGCTTTACCCTTTGGTCCCCTAAAAACTGAATAAGCTGACAATTTAAATATAAATACTGTAAAAAAAAGGGTTTTAATATATGACACTGACTTTTGCTATGAAACTGAGGTTAAAGCTAAATCTTTAGATTATGCTGGTGTTTCCTTTTACAAAATCACGCATTAAGTGTGCCAACTGCATCCTATATTGTTCATATTACATAAGTCTATGAAACAAAACTTTGTGGATTGTTAATAAGTCATTAACACAATAAAACTTATACCTAAAACAGCATGTTAAAAACCAGAGTGAGAAATCTTTGTGTTTTTTCCTTGTTTGTTTTAAAGCGAGAGATGACAGATAAGATCTATCCTTTTTAATGTTCATATCCCTGTGCTGCCTGGTCCCCTATGACAACAGAGAACATGACATAGGCAGTATTTACACTGCAGGTCTTGATGCTCAAATCCGATTTTCTGACTATATCCAATTTTTTTGACGAACCGCTCACATCATCTTTTAAAAGTGACCCGTATCCGATTTTGCATTTTCACTATACAATGCTGAAACTATCAAACTTCTGAGGATTACGTAGCAGAATTTCGGCCTTCTGCGCACGGCAGGTCGTCGAAACTTTCCCCGGGACTAGCTTTGTCGTCAGACCGGCAACCGGATCGCTGAAGGCGGAAGTGCTGCTACACAGATCTGAAAAACTCTAAACCATCATATGAATTTGTGTTTCCAGTGGTGTCCAGACAAAATAAAGGCTGATGTAATTCCCACATGTTTACATCCAAGATGCTCATTGTGGCATTGCCTGCACAGAGTTTTAAGTACTCCTATGGCCGATGTTTTTAGCATGTATTATTAGCCCAATAATAATCCTTCTTCACGGTCCTTGCAGCCAAGAAAAAAGCACTGACCGCACGGATGTAAAAAATTGTGAGCGAGAAGGCCCTTAATAATATGTACTCTCTCTGAGTTTTGAATGAGGAAGCGTTTGCAGACGTTGTGCTGCACTAACAGTTTGATCCAAGCTAAGAAATAAATGGCTTCTAGCCTGTTCCAAAGCAACGGTGTTCCGCTTCATTAGTTACCGTTTGCGTCCCAAAGCCTGATGCTGAAAGGTAACACGCTGATGGGGCTCCAGCTGTCCTCCAACAGCAACATCAGCGCACAAAAGCACCTTAATAAGTCATGTGATCTCAGTTGGTTATGTCCTGAGTTGATGTCACTGACGTAAGACTCGCATTTACTGGGGAATATCCGATTTGTCTGCTTACATGGAACACGCTAATGCACGTATCTGATTCGTATCCGATTTATTTCCACATATGAATGTGGCCTGTATCTGATCTGAGAAAATCAGAATCCATGCATTTTTTTCCTGCTTACACATTCACCGGCCATATCCGATCTGTTCCACATGAGAGGAAAAAATCGGAATTGGGTCACTTGAACCATGCAGTGGAAATGGGGTCATAGAGGCAAAGAAAAAAGATGGGCATCTTGTTGTCAATGCACAATTTGAAGAAAGCCTCTATGACATGGGGGACAACAATGCTCACAGTGAGAACAGCTTGCACTTTTGTGCTGTTTCTTTAAATATATACTGGTTTTCAAAAAGATAAAAAACATGTCCTGCCATCCAGATAACATCTGTTTTTCAGGAAGTGATGCTCCTAGCCCACAGTCTTCACACAATGGAGCAACATGACATCAAATTAAGGAGTGTGGGGAAAACGTCACTATGAAAAGCAACACATTTCAAGCCTTAACAAAAGAGGTGTAGGTTGAACTATGCATGCAGCGGGAAAAGTATTCCGTGCACTGACAAGAAACGCTTTAATTTATTTTTACAATAAAATCTAAAGTTACATGTTTACATTTTTGTACAGGAGTAGACATAAAACTAGCTGACATTTCCTTCTTTTAATTAGAGCCCTAAAATTATTTTTGGAATTCTTTTACTTTCTCCGCGTAGTGTTTTTACTGTTAAAAGACTACAGGCATAACTATTATAAACATCAGAAAACCTTATATGCAGATGCTATCATTCTCTTTCCAACAATCCAAAAATACTTAATTCCCCAATTAATGAATATTTTATATTATCTACAATTATATCAGGGTTTTAAATAAATACTTGCAAATCTGCATTTGCCCATTTGTGCCCACAGTTGTAAGGCATATCATTTTATTAACCGACCCCTCTGAGTCATGATGTATATATTTTTTTCATGCTGCACTTTGTTTAAAACAAATGCATTATGTGGGCACACAGCTATGGAGGGATATTTATGCCATCAAGTTGCAAGTAAAAATATTTAATATTTGCCTTTCAATTATTCTTTATTTTGCTGTCAATTTGTTTTTGCTTTCAATTTTTTTTTTTTTTACTTTTTGCTTTCAAAGACAATTTTTGCGTTTGCATGCGTTGTGTCAAATCTCGCTTTTTTCCTATCTTCCTATCTCGCGACTTAAGGCCCGTACACACCGGGATGAATTTTGCGCGGTATTCGCTGACGTTTAACGCCTCTTGACTAAACAAAGCGCACCAATGTGCACACCGACGCGAAAAACGCCATGCGTAAAAGCATCATTTTTTAAAAAATGCCTCGGTTCGTTGTTTTTTTTTTCTAGCGCGCTGCATCAAAAACTATACAACCAATGAGAACGGCGCTTTTGCACACGTGTACAGTTACAGTAAAACACAACTTGGGGGCGCTCAAACACAAAACTGCCTTGCTGAGCACACATACCAGCGAAGAAGATAGACGCCAAGTAGCGTCTACACTGCTGCAGAGAAATAATGATGGACATTCTAAAATATCCCCAAACCAAGCACCAGTGAAATATTCATGTTTTCTTTGTATGATTCTGACAAGCGCGTAGATACTTGCTCTCTTCTTCTGAGTGAAAAGCGACTTTAAGGAGCGTAAAGTTGCGCAGTATTTCTGTTTTACATTAAGCGCCATCTAATGTCAGAGAATGAATTTGCATGTTCGCTCGGCTCATCGTCAGCAAAAATCGCCTGGGTGCGAACACAAAAAACGTGTTGAAAGACGCTGGCGAATAACGGCTGGCGAATATTCGTCCCGGTGTGTATGGGCCTTTAGCGTGACATGACTGCCACTATTGCCACCGCCAAAAAAGCTTTCGCATGCGTTTTGTGCCATCTTATTTTTTTCCTATTTTTGATGTTGCTGAGTTAAGTTTCAGTTTGACGTGACAAAACTGCCATCAAACAGCTGCTGATTGGTCCAGATTCTAACCAATCAGGTAACTCTGTCTGATATTTGCGGTGCTTGGAGGCAGACATGGACTTTGGACTTTGCATCGGTTCTGTTTGAACGGGGTTCTACCGTTTTCAACCATTCTGGCCCGTTTCTCTAAGCGTAAAACCCAGAGGGAGCAGCAAAGCAGCTAAAATAATACAGGATTCAGTATTTATTTATGTCAGTGTATTGACCAACGTGTTAAAATGTCCTGCTGGACGGAGTCGGACAAAGTACAAGATTTGTATCGGAACTATTGTTTTATTTTAATCAAGAAATGCTAAAATATTAAGAGAAAATAGCATTTTTTTATGACTAATTTTTTTAAACTTTGGACAAACGCTAACAAGTTCTAAAACATTAGACACTGTGAAAATTAACATAAAAGTTACTGCTTTTTCTATTAAATACATTGAGGTTCCTTTGGTGAGCCATCATTCTTTTGCGTATTATTGCTGTTCATCTAATCCCAAAAACTTGTGCAGCATAAATTAACATGCGCTTCAAATCTTTTATTGTTTTGTTTTAACAAACAGATTTTAAAGAAAATCACACTTTTTTCCAATAATTTGCTCTGCAGGATTCACAGATCACACACAGACCTGTTAAATAAATGTCAACAGATAAACTTTAGAGTTTCAGGAGATCATCAGCCATAAATTCACAAATCTTAATTAATAAGAATGAACCAATGCAAAAAAAGAAAGAAAGTATGGATTATTGTTAAAATGATTTTAAAAAATAAATACCGTAAATAAAAAGGTCTTCACCCAAAAAGACAAAATTGAGGGTAAAAAGATCTGGTTCAGTTTCTGAGCCTCGGTAGCAGACACCATATTAGATAAATATGGCGATTTGATTGTTAGATTCTGGACCAATCAGCAGTTGTTTGATGGCGGTTTCGTCACGTCAAACTGAAACTTAAGTCAGCAAAATCAAAGATAAGAAAAAAACTGGGATTTGACACAACGCATGCAAAAGCATGTGTTTTGCAAACACAAAAAACGTTTCGGAAAGCAGTAAAAAAGTTCTTCAAAGCTAATAAAAAAATTGAAAGCAAAAAAAATATCAGAGCAGAATAAAAAAATATTGAAAAGCAAATATTTAATATTTTCACCTGCAACTTTTTGTGTGCAACTTAGATAGTTTTGTGTGCCCCTTGAAAAGTTTTGTGTGCCACGTGGTGGCAGAAATATCACTCCATACACAGCTTGTCACTAAGTCAAATGTAACCTAAAAGAGAATTTTTGATAATTTTTATGTGTACAATTAATATTAGTAGTATTAATAGTGTATGCGATCCGATAAGTGAGCAATCTTGGGAGTATTTCAGGCAGACTACTTTAGCAGTGTTTTACTCAGTTACTCCCCTAGGGCGGTTCAGTTAAACAACCCACTTGTTCAGCGTCCTAATTAAGTCCAGGTGTGCAAGTTGTTCACTCTCTTCCTTTACTGCATCGCTGTGTTCATCGCCCCTCCCTCCTCCCCGGCTTCCACCTGTGTGCTCCGATAGGGGTAGTTATTACCCAAATGTTTTATGGAAATTTTGTCTCATGTAATTGTACGGAGCCAAACTAAAAGAATGTGAATGCCAAACTAAAAGAATGTAAAAAGTAAATATATGTGGCAACGCTTTTCTTTTACAGTACAGTACTTACAGTGTACGTGTAATAGTGTAAGTGGTATTTACATGGTACTCAATGTGTAACTACTGGGTACTTTCAGGGTACTTACATGGTACTTTTTATGGAATTTACTGGGTACTTACAGTGTGTTTACATGGTACTTTCTATGGGACTTTACTGGGTACTTACATGGTACTTTTTTATGTCTACTCTGTACATACCGTGTATTTATATGGTACTTTTTGGTTCTTACCTATGTGGTACATACTGGGTATTTATAATATTCTTACTGGGTATTTACATTTTGTGCAAAGGTGTCTTTTATGGTACTTACCACATGTATGGACAAGGTAAGTACAAATAAAGTACCTTGATATTTAGGTCTGCACTAGCTGCATGTTTCATGGTATTTACCATGAATTTACCACAGAAACCACCCCTAAGTACACTAAAACTGTACTGTAAAAGAAAGTCAGCCCTATTTCCACTCAACTACATGGTACTTTCATTACTAAATACTGGGTATGTTCACTGGAATATTACTTGGTACTTACCCCTTAAGTACAAGGAAACTGTACTGTAAAAGAAAGTCAGCCCTATTTCCACTCTATTACATGGTACTTTCAGTAGAAAATGCTGGGTATGTTCACGTATTACCTTCCTGTGCAGTGTACATACACACTTGGTCTTCTGACCTCACCAAAGGAGACAATGCTAACTTGTTGGTAAAGGTCAAATAACTGCATTTTAAAAACATATTCCTACTTCTTGTAACATGAGGCAAATTTAAAGAGAAACAAGACAGCAGTGAAAACAACAATCTTTAATATGATACATGTCTGCAGCATACAGTGTCAACACAATGAAATATGTTTTAAGTATAAAACAGTACAAAGGAGCATTCCAAAAAACACATTATTGGCCTGAGGGTAGTGCTTTTTGTCCATCAAAGTTCTTTCAGCAGAGTTTGGTAACGGTGCAGGACTTCTTCAGGGTTTGTAACTGCAAGAAAATTCACAATAAACGCTCAAATGAACATAAAAAGCATAACGACTTTGATGAAGTACAAAATATATTTTACTTATTTAATCATTTCTTTGATGAGTTTGATAAATCTTTGTGAATTCCTTATTGCTTTGACTGAAATGCTTGAAATTACTAAATGATCCTCATTTATAAACATGATAATAAATTATTCAAAACTTGACTTTTTTTTAATATTGTTCTAAATATGAACTTATTTTAATATATAATGTCAGGAAAATATGTAAAACAACAAGGTTAAATATTTACTTTTAATACTAAAAACCCCCCAAGTGTGTGTTTTTGTTAAGTAGGTCGGGGCGAGCAAAGTTGCAGATTCCCAGCGCACTTGAATGCAGCATGACAACCCCCATGGTAAATGTGCATTAATCCGGAGAGCCTCGAAGCGCGCGCAACAGTTTGAATTTCTCTTCATTTTGCAGGTAAGCCAATGTTTTTTTTTTTTGTAAATATTGAATAAATTATATGTAAATATTTAAACTGATCAAACTTTATAAAGAAGCTAACCTCGCTCTCCCTGTGTTTGAAACGTGACTTAAGAGCATGTCTGCTACTTTACTGCAATAATTTCAGTTATTTCATGTATGAATTTTCAAAGTTTGTAATGAAAATCTACAAACATTGTTGTTACTTACCAGGAAAGAGGCACCTGTAAAACAAGCACGTAGCCTAAATGATAAAGTCTGTTGTTCTGTGCTCGTTTGACTGAGAGCACGTCTTTCTGGGAAAATCAAAGAAAGGCGTTTAATTAAAATAATGATGACATACTTCTGTCTTTTTACCGCTTTAGATCAGCTATGGTGAAGAGGACATCCCAGACGAATCTGTGAAGCCACAGGAGGGTAAGCTAAAGTAAGTTAAATCCACCAGGTGGACATATTATTTACATTAATGAAGAGTTTAACTGCCTTTTCCCCATTTTCTTTTCTTTCGCCGTTTTTATTTTATTTTTATTTATTCATTTATTTTCAAATATGCTAGAGACAACAATACCACCCAACAGTGAATGTAACTGTTTGGAAATTTAAAACATATTTTTGAGTAACTGTGTTGAATTTGAAATTGCCTATTTATTTATTTTTTTCCTTTTCTTTTACATTGCCATGTTTTTCATGCTAATGCAAATTGTAGGTGCGAATAATATCTATAAAGAAGAAATACACACAGCAATTGCCAATTAAAACATTGCTTTGACATTCTTTGTCTAAACAAATTAGCAACAGCATAACAATGTTATTAAAAAGAATCCACAGACTTATTGTACTTTAAAAGTGTTGAAATTACATCAAATGCACACATTCACTTGTATATTTAGTTTTAAACATATTGTCGCGGACTGAGTTAAACTTGGCTGTTGGGCCGCGTTAAAAGTTCTGGAGTTCATGGAACACATCGATCAAGCAGAGATCTGATTGGCCCTCAGTTCTGTCGCTCAGCCTGTTGTTAGGGAGTTTGGACCAATTTGGTTCAGCTATGGGCCGAATAAGGGAAATGGGAGGGCTGGAGCGGGAGGGGGGAATATAAAGTTGGGAGAAGCGCTCTCGTCTCGGCGGGAGAGAATAAGGAGTTGCTGAATTAATTGTACAGCGTTTGTTGCGGTCTGCAGTAACCAGAATAAAGAACCCTAAAAGAGGTTAAGTCTCTGTGCCTCAGTGTGGGAAAGGGACGCTACATTATTGTATGGCTCTTTCGAAATTACATTTAAAAATATGTGGCGTTTATGGCTCTCTTGGCCAAAAAGGTTCACGACCCCTGACCTACACCAATGCCAAAACAAGCAAGTTCAATGCATGTATATGCCTTTTTTTTTTGTTTGCATATGATGCTTTGAGTGAAGTATTCTTTCTACAGTGTCATGGTACATACGTAACATGTTCTGTAAAATCAATATCACACTGGACTTTGTGATATTGGTCGTGTTATCATAAATGTTGCTAGAGCTTATCAAAGAGCCCCAGCAAGGACCTCAAATAAGACATCCAAAACTCGGTTGTGATATTGCTAAACAACCTACAGCCTTGTATGGCTGTAATAGATCCTGCTGTACACCATGGCACTGTTCAGGGCACAGCTGCAGCATGGCCACCACCACTTCTTGGACCAGATATTGATTCTGTAGTGGCTGTCAAACTGGTCATTTAGGTCCACTCCCATTTGTGAATTGCAGTCTTGGATACACTAGGGTTGTCTGACCTTGTTTATGGTTTGCTTCTGTTTATTCTATGTCAGGGTGAACTCCTTCTTCAGGTTCAATACAACAGTAACCCCGCTGCTGTCATTTCACCTAAATAAACAGCTTTTCTGCCTCAACCAGATACATATCATCCTCACTGGGATTCTTTTTGAAGGTCTGGAGTGCTGTGAAGGGAATGCTATGGAGCTGAGTTTGCCGCATCGCGCCACACCAGCCATACTCACAAGGTTATTACATCCATTAGTGACAGAGTAGTGAAGAAGTGGTCATGGTAAATCCTAACTCTAGCTTTTTCTGCCAGGCCAAGAACCATGACCATGGCCCACATCCAGTTTCAAATAGATGTGTGAAGCTTCCTATATATTGCTCTATCTGATGGACAGACCCAGTGGAGGATTCCCAACCAGGGGAGAGGGGGAGACCCCCGGACCCGGAGCGCCCCCGGCGATGGGACTCACACAGCCCGAGCAGGGGGGAAGGGTGCTTGGGCGCCCACCCAGCCGGGTGCAGAGGAGGCCCCCCTAAAGGAGCCCCTCCAGCACTGGGAGGCAAAGGCAAGCCCATCGTCAAGACCGCCAGGCCACAGGACAGGCGTGCTCCGCCGTATCATACGGCAGCCTTGGGGCCATTGGGTGCTGGACATCAAGACGTGGGCCAAGTGCAAAGCAGCCCCTGTCTCTACCTGGAAGTAAGACAACACGAACTCTGAATGAGTTCGGTCCTTGAGTTGGCCTCAGCAGCCTGCAAAAACAAAAAACATCCAAAACTTTTGCAAAGATGCATATTGTGAAGCCTTACAAAAGCGTCAGCAAGCTCTGACGAGAAAGTTGGTGTGTGTGTCAGACTGGGGGCGGTGCTGGCAGTGCAGAGTCTTCATATAAGGGGCTGTTTTTCACTTTCACACTCATAAATGTGAGATTGTGACGGTGTGGCACCGTCAGATGCCGAGGGGGGGCCACACCGTATTTTATTGTTTGTGTATTGATGTATTTTGTATTTTCTGATTGCTACCTGTTGTGCCACCTGGACGGGAATTGAGAGCAACGCCCCGTGGGCGTGGCGTCCCATTCAAGAGGGAGCACTGCAGGTGGTGACAGGAGAGGAGTGAGACTGAGATGCGCTGTTGTGACTCAGCGTGGAGCAATTGTGGTGCTCAACTATTTGTGATTAAACACCAATCCTCCTCACCCTGGCTCCTCTGCATCCTTTCTCGGCGGGACCCCGCCACAGAGATCCCCCTCTTTTTTGTGGATTGAAAGGTGCTGGTGCTCAGAACACAGGTTGTTTGAAAAAATACTCAGAAATGCGTGAATCAAAATACCATTTTGGGTATTTTTTTTTGTGAGGAATGAACATTGTAATCCCCTTAAATTCTCAAAAAAGTTGATTTTACATGATATAAGCCCTTTAAAGCTACAGGTCAGGTGTTGACATAGCCCAGAATTTTGCACTGGCCCACAGTAGTTTTTGAAAGTTACTGGCCCTGCCTGCAAGTTACTGGCCTGACACCGCGCGACCCATCACCACAGGCAGCACCCAAGCAACGGACGCAGCAACTTTAGGGCATGCCCCCCCCCCCTGAAAATTTAATATGGTGCAATTTGGTGCATTCTGGTAACATCTAACTGTTATGGCTCGTAACTGAAGAACCCAAATGCAGGAAGGACTCGAAAACCAAATGTTGAGTAGTCAAAGATTTACTCGAAAAAACTTAAGGAAACAATCATCAGTGTCACTGAACAAACAGGACACTGCGACACAGAAACCATAAGGACAGGAACCTAAATACACAAACACAAATTACAAACAGACAACAGCTGAGATCGAGGTGATTGCTCAGGAGAAGGTGGGAGGAGGATGCAGCTGCCGGCTGTAATCATGACATAACCCCCCTCACAAAGTCCGGCTCCCAGACGGACCCCGACGAGGCTGATCAGAGTGGTCCCTGTGGAAACAGGCGATCAAATTCGCCTGTTTCCACAGGGACCACTCTGATAGGCACCCACTGACGCTCAGCAGGGCCGTAGCCCTCCCAGTCCACCAGATACTGGACACACCGGCCAACCCCTTCTTGAGGCGAGGAGTTTCCGAATAGTGTACACGGGCCCACCATCCACGATACGAGGTGCAGGAGGAGGCTGGAGAGTTGAGTCTTTTGCAGGCTTGAGTTTGGTGAACTCTGACAGTGCGGGGAAGGTCAAGCCTGGATTGATTCCCACAACAGGGTATGGACCGATGTAGCGGGGCATCAGCTTCCTAGCACCTCCTTTCAGAGGAATGTCTGTAGAAGAGAGCCAAACTCTGTCTCCCACCTTGTACTCAGGAGCGGCCGTCCTCCGGCGGTTAGCAACTGCGGTGAACCTCTCCTGGTTCCTCAGCCTTGTATGGCTGTAATAGATCCTGCTGTACACCATGGCACTGTTCAGGGCACAGCTGCAGCATGGCCACCACCACTTCTTGGACCAGATATTGATTCTGTAGTGGCTGTGCATTTGGTCGTTGGATCCTCCCATTTGTGAATTGCAGTCTTGGATACACTAGGGTTGTCTGACCTTGTTTATGGTTTGCTTCTGTTTATTCTATGTCAGGGTGAACTCCTTCAACTGAGTTCAATACATGTGTTGCTGCTGTCATTTCACCTAAATAAACAGCTTTTCTGCCTCAACCAGATACATATCATCCTCACTGGGATTCTTTTTGAAGGTCTGGAGTGCTGTGAAGGGAATGCTATGGAGCTGAGTTTGCCGCATCGCGCCACACCAGCCATACTCACAAGGTTATTACATCCATTAGTGACAGAGTAGTGAAGAAGTGGTCATGGTAAATCCTAACTCTAGCTTTTTCTGCCAGGCCAAGAACCATGACCATGGCCCACATCCAGTTTCAAATAGATGTGTGAAGCTTCCTATATATTGCTCTATCTGATGGACAGACCCAGTGGAGGATTCCCAACCAGGGGAGAGGGGGAGACCCCCGGACCCGGAGCGCCCCCGGCGATGGGACTCACACAGCCCGAGCAGGGGGGAAGGGTGCTTGGGCGCCCACCCAGCCGGGTGCAGAGGAGGCCCCCCTAAAGGAGCCCCTCCAGCACTGGGAGGCAAAGGCAAGCCCATCGTCAAGACCGCCAGGCCACAGGACAGGCGTGCTCCGCCGTATCATACGGCAGCCTTGGGGCCATTGGGTGCTGGACATCAAGACGTGGGCCAAGTGCAAAGCAGCCCCTGTCTCTACCTGGAAGTAAGACAACACGAACTCTGAATGAGTTCGGTCCTTGAGTTGGCCTCAGCAGCCTGCAAAAACAAAAAACATCCAAAACTTTTGCAAAGATGCATATTGTGAAGCCTTACAAAAGCGTCAGCAAGCTCTGATGAGAAAGTTGGTGTGTCAGACTGAGAGGCGGTGCTGGCAGACACGAGTCTTCATATGAGGGGCATTTGTTTTCACTTTCACCTCATAAATGTGAATCCCCCTCTTTTTTGTGGATTGAAAGGTGCTGGTGCTCAGAACACAGGTTGTTTGAAAAAATACTCAGAAATGCGTGAATCAAAATACCATTTTGGGTATTTTTTTTTGTGAGGAATGAACATTGTAATCCCCTTAAATTCTCAAAAAAGTTGATTTTACATGATATAAGCCCTTTAAAGCTACAGGTCAGGTGTTGACATAGCCCAGAATTTTGCACTGGCCCACAGTAGTTTTTGAAAGTTACTGGCCCTGCCTGCAAGTTACTGGCCTGACACCGCGCGACCCATCGCCACAGGCAGCACCCAAGCAACGGACGCAGCAACTTTAGGGCATGCCCCCCACCCCTGAAAATTTAATATGGTGCAATTTGGTGCATTCTGGTAACATCTAACTGTTATGGCTCGTAACTGAAGAACCCAAATGCAGGAAGGACTCGAAAACCAAATGTTGAGTAGTCAAAGATTTACTCGAAAAAACTTAAGGAAACAATCATCAGTGACACTGAACAAACAGGATTTTTCGCGACACAGAAAACCATAGGGACAGGAACACAAATACACAAGCTTTTAAATTACAAACAGACAACAGCTGAGATCGAGGTGATTGCTCAGGAGAAGGTGGGAGGAGGATGCAGCTGCCGGCTGTAATCATGACATAACCCCCCTCACAAAGTCCGGCTCCCAGACGGACCCGGCAGACTGATCCAGGTGGTCCTGTGGAAACAGGCGAATTTGATCGCCTGTTTCCACAGGGTTCACTCTGACTGGAAGCACCCACTGACTCAGCAGGGCCGTAGCCCTCAGTCCACCAGATACTGGACACACCGGCCAACGCCTTCTTGAGGCGAGGAGTTTCCGAATAGTGTACACGGGCCCACCATCCACGATACGAGGTGCAGGAGGAGGCTGGAGAGTTGAGTCTTTTAAGGCAGGACAGGTGAACTCTGACAGTCTTGAGAAGGTCAAACCTGGATTGATTCCCACAACAGAGGTATGGACCCGATGTAGCGGGGCATCAGCTTCCTAACACCTCCTTTCAGGAGATGTCTGTAGAAGAGAGCCTAACTCTGTCTCCACCTTGTACTCAGGAGCGGCCGTCCTCCGGCGGTTAGCAACTGCGGTGAACCTCTCCTGGTTCCTCAGCTACCGGTGTCGAAAGCCCTCCCACAAATGACGGCAGCGCCTCACAAATGCCGTCTGCTCTTGGTGAGGGAAGAGAGGCGGTTGGTAGCCATAATTGTAACCATAATTGTGTGAATACTCTGCCCAGGAGAGATGGGAACGACCAGGTGTTGAGACTATTTGAGCACAGCGCTCGCAGGGTGGTCTCCAGATCCTGGTTGAATCTCTCCACCTGGCTGTTGGTCTGGGGATGAAAACCAGAGCTTAAATTCCTCCAGAATGAAGCTATGAACTGGGGTCCACAATCAGAAACAATGTTCTGTGGGAGACCGTGCAGCCGAAACACATGTTTCGAAACCAACACTGTCATCTCCTTGGCTGATGGTAACCCCTGCAGAGGGACTGCATGAGCCAGTTTGGAGAATCTGTCCACCACAGTCATTATGACCGTTTTCCCCTTGGGGTGGGCAAGCCAGTGATAAGTCCATCGCAATATTGGACCATAGCCTGGAAGGGGTACAGGCAGAGGTTGAAGAAGCCCAGCAGAGAGGAGTCTGGGAGTCTTCACTTTGGCACATATGGGGCAAAAGGAAACAAACGCCCTTATGTCTGATGACATAGAGGGCCACCAAAATCTTTGGGCCACCAGGAAGGCAGTTCTCGTAACTCCTCGGTGGCAGGCTAGACGGGAGGAATGTCCCCACTTTAAGCGAATAGCGGAACCACGAGGAAAAATGGGCATTCCACAGGACCTGGAGGAATAGCGGCAGGATCAGGGCGAAGCCTTGACCGGCTCTGCGTTTTGCGCCGCCCAGGGCTAGTTGAGGCGGAACAATGGGGCTGGATGCAGTCGAGTCCCACCTTCCTCTCTCCCTGATGTAAACGAGACAGGCGTCGGCTTTGCGTTCTTGCTGCCAGGGCGATAAAAAAGGGTGAAGGCGAAACGATCAAAAAACAGAGCCCACCGTGCCTGGTGAAGGCTTAAGTGTTTGGCAGTCTGATGTACTCTAAATCACTTGTGGTCTATCTGCTCCCCCTTCCCAGATTAAAGGTACCTTAGCCGATGTTAGTCCATGCAGGGGTGCAGCCACGTCACTAAAGCCTCTAATGAACCGCCTGTAGAAGTTGACAAACCCTAGAAAACGTTGGACCTGTTTGCGCCCGGTAGGAACAGGCCACTCCAAAACAGCCTTCACCTTGTCAACATTCATAAGCACAGATCCAGGGGAAACCACATGGCCGAGGAACTTTGTGTGTGTGGTGTGGAATTCACACTTCTCTGCCTTGCAGTATAGCTGGTTTTCAAGGAGGCGCTGGAGCACGGCTCTGACATGCTGCACATGGGTCTCGAGATCTGGAGAGAAGATCAAAATGTCATCCAAATAAACAAACACGACCTTATTTTACATGTCCTTGAGCACGCCATTGATTAAACCTCGAAAAACGGCAGGTAAATTCGTAAGTCCAAAAGGCATGACCAAATACTCGAAGTGACCATTAGGAGTGTTAAAGGCGGTCTTCCACTCGTCCCCTTCTCGAATACGGACTAGATGGTATGCGCTTCGAAGGTCCAATTTAGTCAAGATCTGGGCTCCTCTTAACTGATCAGGGGTACGTGTTCCGAGCAGTGTTGTTGTTTAACCCCCTCTAATCAATGCAGGGTCGTAAACCCCCATCTTGTTTGCCCACGAAGAAAAATCCTTCCCCTGCAGGAGAGGAAGAGGGACGAATGATGCCGGCCTGGAGACCCTCCTGGATGTACTCCTCCATAGCCTCCTGCTCAGGGTGTGAGAGAGGATATATGTGTCCCTTAGGTGGTTGTGTCCCTGGAAGAAGATTAATGGCACAGTCATATGGACGATGTGGGGGGAGGGACTTAGCCCGTAGTTTGCTGAAGACTGCACCTAGGTCATTGTATGCTGAAGGAACAGCTCTGAGATCCAGAGGTTCGGGAGGAGGACTTTTAACTGAGGAGCGAACAGCGGCAGCAGTGAAACAATTCAAGAGAAAAAATGAACTCCAGGACAATACACGCCCCGAAGTCAAGTCAATATGTGGAGTGTGTCTGCACAACCAGGGGAAACCTAAGATCACCTGTGGTTTCAAAGAGTCAACAACATAGAAACAAGGTAGTTCAGTGTGGTTACCGGACACAGTTACTTGAATATTAACTGTACGTGCAGACACATTATGGATGACAGACCCGTTAATAGCACGAATAAGCAACGCAGGAGACAAATGTTCAACAGGAACCTTAAGTTCGGTTACCAACTCGTGAGATATAAAGTCCCCATCTGAACCAGTCAATAAGAGTCTCCAGCTCCTTCTGGGCTCCTGCGTAGTTCATCAACACCTTGGTTGAGGGTAGTGAGCGTGAAGAAAAAGAGGAGGTACGGCTCACCAGTTCCCTCCTTGCTGGTGAACCCTGGCGTTTACCGGGCAGTCGCGCAGCAAGTGTCCAGACTGTCCACAGTACAAGCAAAGTCCAGCTCCCAAAAGGCGCCGTCACTCAGCGGGAGTCAGACGTCCAGTTCCCAGCTGCATGGGCTCGGGGGGAGGAACGAATGGAGTATCGCTCACAGGAAGCGACGGGCGGGGGCTGGTATTGCTCCGTTGTTCACGACCCCGTTCCTGCATCCCGCATGGATACGCACAGCTAAATCAATCAACTCCTCCAGCTCCTCGGGGATCTCCCTCGCCGCCAGCTCATCCTTGAGGATGCCGGAGAGGCCCTGAAGAAACACGTCCACCATCGCTTCGTTCGCCCAGCGGGTGCTGGCAGCCAGATTCTGGGACTCCACGGTGTAGTCCACGGCATAGTCCGCGGCGCTGCGCGCCCCTTGCTGGAGACAAAGCAGTTCCGAAGCGGCAGCTCTGTGGGGTGTATTAGGGTCGAACACCGTGAGGAGATGGGTAAAAAATTCTCTGAAAGAGCGGCAAAGGTCAGCTCCCCGCTCCAACTCTGCCAATCCCCAGCATTTGGCCCGACCAGTCAAAAAGCTCAGGGCAAATGCCACCTTGCTCTGCTCGGAGGGAAACTCGTCAGGATTGAAGTCAAAGTGAAGGCGACAGGAGGGGATGAAGGCCCGGCAGTCTTCAGCTGTTCTATCGAATGGCTCTGGAAGGCCCAATCGGGTTTGACGAGACGGGGGTGTAGATGAAGGAACTTGTTCCAGCCTGGAGAGGCGATCATGGAGTTGTTGCATACCGGACATGAAACCCCGCATCTCCCGTGCCAGGACAGACAGCTCTTCACCGGCGGCTCAGCCTCCTTCAGCGGATGATCCAGGTTAGTCCCCAAGATGCGAACTTCCTGCTGGGTTGGTCATGGTCGCAGTGTAATGTTACGGCTCGTAACTGAAGAACCCAAATGCAAGAAGGACTCGAAAACCAAATGTTGAGTATTCAAAGATTTACTCGAAAAACTTGAGGAAACAATCATCAGTGACACTGAACAAACAGGACACTGCGACACAGAAACCACAGGGACAGGAACCTAAATACACAAACACAAATTACAAACAGACAACAGTTGAGATCGAGGTGATTGCACAGGAGGAGGTGGGAGGAGGGTGCAGCTGCCGGCTGTAATCATGACACTAACACTTATTTATACACTTTTCAATGACTGAAAATAGACCAACTCAAACTTAAATCTGCTCTAGTCTGTTTCAGATTTTTTGAAGAGAGCACTGCAGTGTAGTAGGTAACTCTGGTTAAGAAGTTTTCATGCTGCTTCTAATCACTGCTATTTCACATTTGTTCGTAGTCAATAGTTGAGAAGTTTTATTTACTTTTTTCGCTCTGACTGCCTTAAGGTTCTGCTTTTTGTGACTGTTGCAAAGTTACATTTACTTGTTAGATACTTAATTACTGTTATGTTGTTCAGATTTGCAGTTACTTGTTTAAAGTTGCAAAGTTACTTTTACTTTTTAGTTACTTTAGTTAATTAATTAAATAATTAAGTAACTAAATAAATTGAAAAATTAAATTAAATTAAATCACTGAGATAATTCAGCTTTTGACTAGAAATACTTACTGCTTACAGTGTTGTAAAGAAAAACAAAATTAAGTACTTTGACATTATACTGCATTTGAGTCTGAGATTAAGCTTTTTGGAGTTGCCTTTGAGTCTTTGACATTCAGCTTAAAGCTTAGTGCAGGGGTGCTCACACTTTTTTTTTTTTTGGCTTTTGAATCGACAATGTCGTTCAAAGTTTTTTTATAAAAACCTATGGACAACACATCAATCATCGGAGCAAAGCATCATTTACCTTCTAAACTGGTTTTGTCCGTTACGGGGTCACAGGGCTGCCAGGGCCAATCCCGACCACTCGTGGGCAGAGCCAGGGGACATCCTGAACAGGTCGCCAGTCTGTGGCAGGGCCGCAAATCACACAACCATGCACTCTCACATTTACACCTTGTCATGTTTTGAGTTTGTTTTGTCTTGGTTTTTGCTTTAGTTCTTGTTCTGTCTTGTTTGGTTCTGTTTCCTGTTTTATTTTGAAAGGGTTCCTATCTTGTCTTGTCTTGAGTTTTACTTCCTTGGTCCCAATCTGCCCTGATTGTGTTCACCTGTGTCTTGTCTGCCCTGCCTGTATATAAGTCTTGTCTCTGCCTTCCTCTTGTGCTGGTCCATTAACGTCTCATGTAACGTCTGTAACGTCTTCATTTGTCCTCGTCCCTTCATGCCATGTTCCATGTTTCTCGCCACACCACAGTAAGCTTTGTTTTGTTTTGACTCCTGCTCTGCAGCGCCTTTTGTTTGTTTTGCATTAAACCCCGTAGTCCTGAACCCGTTGGCCTCCCGTCTATGCGTCTGGGTCCTACCGGCTCTCGAGCCTCCCCCACGTGACACACTTGGGATTAACCAAGTAACCCTTGTGCTATCTTAGATGACCCCACCCTTACATTGACGTGTTCTCCCTACCATGACAAAGGTGGATAAAGGTGAAAAGATTTCATGTAATCCATGGACACCAGTGAGGTTCACAAATCATTGAAGAAAAAAGGTTCAGCGCACTGTCTAGTGGGTCTAGATGTTCCAACTCCCAATGTGAGAGTGCCTAGGATAGCACAAGGGTTAATATGAAGCCTGTTTTTGGATGGTGGGAGGAATCTTGAGTCCCCTGAGAAAACCCACGCATGCACAAGGAGAACATGCAAACTCCACACAGAAAGGTCCTCCATTGCTGTTTTGGTACAGGTCCCCCAGCCGGGTCTTGAACTGGGGGCCTTCTTGCTGTGGGGCAAATGCGCTAACCACTGCGCCTTGAATTTTGGTCAAGCTACATAATTGAGCCCTGTTAAAGCTTGCAGTAATTTATAATTATTTAATCGATGAAAACATAATAATTTAATTTAATTGATTCCAGCTGGCATCTAAACATACAACCGCTTGTTTGTATTATAATGGACAATGCATCTAATATGGTGCGGGCAGTCATTATAGTTGTGTATTTGATAGAAACCGTTTGGTACTTGAGTATTAGCGAACTCCAAAAGGCATTATTAGATATTTGTGAATTTCTGTCCTCCATTTTTTTATCCTTGGAGTGTTTTTTTGCCTCCTATTTCTAAACTGGAGGCTGATGTTTCCTTTGCTCTTTTGTCCATTTTCCACAAGCTCAGATAGAGTTTTGCATCTGTCAAACATCCAGAGTTAGGATGAGTGAATTGATTAAAACAAGTTCACTTTGATGGCTGGCAGGTTTACCACTGGTGTCCCTGCTTCGGAAAGTGCAATGGCCCCCGCTCTAACCAGAGGTAGAACACGTCTCCATGGCCAGAGCATCACTGCCCTACTTTACACAGTTATGGTTGATAGCCCCAACTAAAACTACATTAAAAACTGATTTATGAACACGTTTTTTAATAAGCATCTTGCAACAAATTTGTTGCATGTCAAACCAAAGGTGAATTTAATGTGCAAATGACGTTCAGTGTGACACAGCATAACAGCAAAAAACTCATACATGTAGCAGCATGTTCCTAGTTATAGAGAGCAATTACTTTAATGAATTTTTTAAAGGACAGAAAAGGGTACTTAATTTCAGTCGTGTCTGAGCAAAGTCCAAAAGTACATCTTAAGAATGAAATTAGAATATTTTTCATGCCTATATAAATGATACTTTGCGTTCCTTCCTTTTTTTCCTTTACAAAATTTAAAGTTGCATATTTTAGTACACTGGAAATCAATTACGTTTAGCAAAAACAACACCGCTCACCCCCACATGAATAGATGCGAAAAAAAGAATGACAAAAAAAGTGCAATGATGTCATCAGCCAGCCATTTGAACAGTGATGTTATATGTCATCAGATGACATTTAAGCTGTGATGTCAACACAGTTGGGTGTGATGTCATATGTCATCACTGTGATGTCAACACAGTTGGGTGTGATGTCATATGTCATTACTGTGATGTCAACACAGTTGGGTGTGATGTCATATGTCATCACTGTGATGTGATTAGCAGACTAGGCTGAGCTGTGCACAGGTCCCTTAATATAACAGTTGAATTGTCTTGTCTTGCAGAAAAAAGGAAAGATAGGTTTTTCAACAGTTTTCATTATTACAAACGATGGACACTTCAAAGAGTTGTCGCTTTCCATACCCACTTTCTTCTTACAAGCAACAAACGATTTACGAAATTTGTTTTTGGGGAAAGACCTTTAAAGCAGTTATCCTTTATCGACAATGTCCTACATTTTAACCATGTGGCAGTGAAAATGTTGGCTGAAATTATGGAATAAAGAGTCAATGATGCTAGAAAATCCAGTGTGCCGACCAGACAAAAATAATCTTTTTTAAAGTTAGTGGAACATTTTAACTGGAGTGCAACATTGTATTGTTTAGAAAAACTAGACCAAGATGTTTTACATTTCATGGCTCATGAAAACCAGAAGCCAATGGAAGTGTCTGAAATACGGCCAATTGCTCAGCAAATTCTGGTGGCTTTAAACGCTCTAAAGTCGTTGGGTCTTGCTCATACTGACATCAAACCAAATAACTTAATGTTAGTAAATCATGCCCTCATCCTTTACAAAGTAAAGCTAATTGATTTTGGTTTGGCAAGAAATATTCCTACTGATTCAGCATTACAAGCGAGATTCAGGCTTTGGGGTACAGAGCCCTGAGGCTGTCTTTGGCCTCCCAATGAATGAAAGTGTGGATATGTGAGTCTCGGTTGTTGTTAGGCGTTTATGTATTTCTATAAAAACCTATCCAAAGAACTTCTGTATATGAATATATTGCAACCAATTGTTCGATTGCAGAGCCAGATAATGTTTTACGGGTAGGTTTAAAGTACATGACTTTTTGCTGTAGATAAAACTTCATCGGAAATAAGCGTTCAGATTCAAATCCATCAAGTACATGGGTTATAAGAGAATGACAGAACGTGTTTTCATGGCTCTTGGCACAATAGATGATGTGCTAGCATCTCAGAAACGTCAGTATTTCCGCCAAATGCAGTCTGCCATTAGCCACTGGGATTATTTAAAGCATAAAGATATAATAGAATTTGAATCCCTATTAAAGCAGATGCTGTGTGTTAATTCAAATGACAGAATTACTCCAAGCTCTAAATACATAATTTTATTAGCATGAATCATCTTTCTGAAAGTGAAGCACATCCTTATGCAAGATCCTTTTATAGACTCATGTCCATCTGCCAAGACACTGAAAATGGAAAATCTGCAACCACAAATAACAAAACCAGTCATAGGAAACTAGTACAGACATTTCAGCATTTTAGTGCAGCAAAGCTAACTGCTCAAAATCTGCAAACACAGAATACTTATAAACTCATGGTGATGTGAGCGCTTTTTACCCTACTGATGATCAAACTTGTAACAGATTGCTAACTTGTGTGACTAAGACCAGAGAAAATAAGGAAAACTCCAGCGGCAATCGATCTACTGATGTTAAAAAGAAAGACATAGCAATGAAGACTTATTCCATTGAACATAGCCCCAAATCTGTTCGAACACTTTTACCTGTTGTGGAAGAGTTTGATCTTCAAGCAATGTTACCGCTGCAAAACTCTCCAAAAAAACTAAAGACTCAAGAAACTGCTATTCACGTGAAGCCCAATGATCCAGTTGAGACTGAGACCAACGTTAAAGCCTCAAAGGATCATAAGCAACAGCTCTTCTGAGTGGGAGAAAAACATGGAAGCTTCAACAAACCAATCTCCTTACCCAAAGAAGAAAGTCCCGCTCTGCAGCTGTGGAAAGACTCTGCATAGATGCAGTTACCAGTGCCAAAACTCACACAAATTCTAGAACCTCAAGGAAACTGTCATTCACGTGAAGCCTATAGTCCTGTTGAAAATCAAAGATCCAAAGACCACTGAAAGTAGAGACTGAGATCGACATTAAAGTCTCAGAAAGGATCATAAGCAGCAGCTCTTCTGGTGGGAAAAACATGGAAGCTTCAACAAAACCAACCTCATGCAAAAAGAAGAAAGTTCCCCGCTCCCCAGCTGTGGAAAAGACTCTGCATGAAGTACAGTTACCAGCGCAAAACTCACCTAGAATACTAGAACCTCAAGAAACTGTCATTCACGTGAAGCCCTATATTCTAGTTGAGACTGAGACCAACATTAAAGCCTCAGACAGGATCATAGAAATCAGCAGCTCTTCTGGTGGGAAAAACATGGAAGCTTCAACAAAGCCAACCTCATGCAAAAAGAAGAAAGTTCCCCGCTCTGCAGCTGTGGAAAAGACTCTGCATGAAGTACAGTTACCGGCGCAAAACTCACCCAGAATCCTAGAACCTCAAGAAACTGTCATTCACGTAAAGCCCTATAGTCCTGTTGAAAATCAAAGATCCAAAAGACCACTCAAAGTGGAGACTGAGATCGACATTAAAGTCTCAGAAAGGATCGTAGAAAGCAGCAGCTCTTCTGGTGGGAGAAAAACATGGAAGCTTCCAACCCGAAGCCAACCTCATGCAAAAAGAAGAAAGTTCCCCGCTCTGCAGCTGTGGAAAAGACTCTGCATGAAGTACAGTTGCCAGCGCAAAACTCTAAGGGGAAAACTAAAAAGTCATTCATGTCAAGAATTACAGCACTGTTTTCTAGACTATGGCCATTTTCCAAAAAATAACTGTACCGTATTCAAACATAATTTGGAAAAAAAAGAGCCTTATTAGATTAATACGGTCCTTAATAAAATAAATCCATGTAGATATTTGAAATACAAAAAATTAGAACATTTTTAGTGAGTTGCTTGTCATATTTGAAGGAACTTGTACATATAATAGCTGGAATAAGCTTTTCCATTGAATGCTGTTAAGGATGTGGCCATATTTAGTTTAGTTTTTTTCTTTTTATTCTGTGTTTTATTTTTAACATTAGGGTCAGTAGGATCTAATTATTAGTTTTTAGTGCTTTAGGTGCTTCTTTTCTTATTTCTTTGATGTAGATTTCTTTTCATGTAAATATTAGTTTTATCTGTTATCGTTTATGTCTTAAAGGTATTTCTAAGTTTATTTTCCCTATTATCTTTGTTTTTGCTTGACTTAGAACTTCATGTTCATGTTTTTACAGCCCCACTAATGTGCTTAATGCTTTTAAAAATATGTTTAGTTAGTAGGATTTTTTTGTGAAATTTTTAGTTACATTATTTTTGTTTTTGTTTCCACAACTTAGTTTTATATAAATAACTTGTGTAGTCTAGTTTGGTTGTTAATTGTGTTTTAAATCAAGTTTTAAAGTCTTCAATTGATGACATATGTAAAATAATTTAAGATTAAAGCTGCATTTATCAGTATTTCTTTATTCAAATGGTGGTGAATTAGAAGCAGAAAAAATGCCATTTGAAAAAGCTTGTATTTTCTTAGCTAAAGTTTACATTTGGCAGGCCACAAACTCCCTCCTCCTTTCATATCCATCCACTTGTAGACTGCAACCATGTATGTCTTCTTTTTCTTGTCTGAGTTAGCATGTAGCTCAAAACTGTACTTGGATTGATGTGAGCCCGCCTCCTGGTCTTGGTGAGAACTCGTGCAGCAGAGTTCTGGAGAAGCTGAAAGGCATTACAATAATCAATGTCAATCAAGATGAAAGCATGGATTAGCATCTCCATATTAGCAAGAGAGAGTAGTAAAAGTTAACTTAGAATCGAAAATAAGGCTCAGGTTTCTGACTGTTTCTAATGCCAAACAACAATGCTCCAGGACCTGATGACTTTCCTGCTGAGTTTTAAAAATAATTCTGGGAGCAGCTGGGACCAACATTTTATAATATGACTAGATTTATCAAGGAAAGCCAATCAATGCCACCTAACAGTAATTTAGCTAAAAAAAAAAAATTCTTCTAAAACCAGACAAAGACAAAAGATCATTCAACCAATTGCCCCATTTCTTTAATCAATGCAGACATTTCATGCAAAAATTTCCCACCTGTGGGATCGATAAAATACTTCTGATTCTGAAGGCACTCGCACAGAGAATAGAAAAAAATCACTCCTCACATATTTCACCTCGGTCAAACTGGATTTATCAAAGACAGATACTCAAGTGACAATGTCTGCAGACTTGTTAACATAATCGACTTTGCAACTATTAAAAACCAGGAAATTACCATACTTTCGCTGGATGCTGATAAAGCATTTGCCAGAGTAAACTGAAAGTTCCTCATTGCTCCATAAATTTCGGTTTGGGAGTCATTTGTCAATTAGATTAATATATTTTATACCACAGTCCGGGTGAATACTCTATTCTGATTGGCTGCTGGGTGTGCGTTAAAGAGTGATAACCGCACGCCCCAAAAAGAAGTTCCGGTCACCTATCGTAAATCTTCTGTATCCCTGCGCCGGCTTCTTTAAAATAACCTTTAGCTTCATCATCTGCACAAAAACAAGAGGTAAGAGGTGAACTTTCTGTATGAATTATATATATCGGGTCGGGGTCTCCGCTGAGGCAATCGGCCTTTGCCCCGGCCGGCTGGCTGCCTCAATCCCGTCGGGGCCTGACCAGAGCTCTTCTAGGGCCGGCGCTTGGGGGTGGAGACCTGGGCTTGCTCCGGGGGGGCGGCGCTTTCTGGCTCCTCTCTCTCTGTGAGGGGTGGGTGGTGCTGGGCCTGGGGTGTCGCCGCCTCCGGGGATGGGGCCCCTGTAATCAGGAGATGTCCCCTTAGTGCCCTACTCTCCAATTTTAACTGCACCCCCCTTAGTACACACACCCCTCCCCCCTCAAAATATACATTTTAACACAAACACACATACACGCACACACATTTTGCAAGGAAGGTGGGACCTAGGACACTCTGTTCCCTATCCCTTCCCTGGTGGGGGGTACGGGGCCCTTGGCAATGGCGGCCGTTTCCCCTGGGTGCCGGTTTCCTGGGCCCGGCGGTGCTCTCTTCGCGGGGGGGGGGGGGGGGTTCACATCACACCTGAGCCAGGGGTGTCCGTGTCCCTTGGGGGTGGGTTCTGGCCCTTGCCCCTGAGCGCTGGGCCCCGCCAAATTTCCATCTGTGGCCGATCCTGGTTGGGTCAAGTTTACAACACACCTGGTGGGCCCCCTTTTTCCCCGGGGTGCTCCCCTCCTGGGCGGGGGCGGCTGGCCCCTGTCTTGCACCTTTCTGGACCATTTGTGGCCCTGGTGGGTGGCTGCCTGTAGTGCGAAGCGGGTCTCCCTTGGGGGGTCTTGGCTCGTACCTGGGGTTGGGGCGGGGGGATGCCCGGACCCCCTGGGTGGTGATGGGGTGCTCGTCTGGGGCTGTGGGCACCCCTCTCGGGTGGGGCCCGGCGTTGGGCCCTCCTGGCGCTGCGGGGGGGCTGCTTCCCTGGTTGGGCTGGGGCGGCGCTCTCTTTCCCCCCATGCTTCCCTGCTCTCTGGCTCTGGGGGCCTCGTGGTGGCACTGCTGGCCCTGGCCTGGGTGGCGGGCGTGGGCGACCGTGGGCGGTTGTTATCTGCCTGCTTGCAGCCGCGTGGCATTGGGGGCTTCTGGCTGCCGCGGCTACTCCGGCGCGGGTCTGGGTGTGGGGTTGGCTGGTTGCTCCCCCTTCTTCTTTCCACATTCCATCATCCATTTTAGAAGAACATAAACACTCAACTGAGCACAGGTGTCAGCTCACCTTTGCACTAACAAATTGCGTGAATGAATGAAATATCTCACACTAGTTGGTTTGTAGGCATAAGTATGCGTGTGTGAACACTATCTGTATTGTGTACATGATGACAGGGGGACATTTTTGCAGCTAAAAGGTGTGTTTATAACATTTGAGTGTGTGTGTGGACAGGCCCCGCCCCTTTGAGATTTGTATTCCACCTGTACCTTACCGTAATGATAAACATCCAGTAGCTTGTTGCTTTATGATGCGTCATGGTTTTTACCCCCCTCCTATGATCACCCTCCTATCTTCCTCTTTCTAACATCCCTCTCTTCTCCCCTTCTTTCCTCATCCGTCTGGTCCAACACAAAAGAATTTCAAAAGGAATTAAAATTAATAAATTCTGGCCTCGATTACAAAAGGGGTTTATTCAGACATACCTCTGGTTTGTCAGAAGATTCATAACCCCTGTTGTAAAAGTAAAATATATCCAACGCAAGAGGCCTTCAGCTCTCATCTGTCTGCCCAGCTGTTGGACAGGACAAGTTTTAAAAAAAATCAATCCTGAAGCATATGGGGAGCCAATGCAGGTATTTTAAAATTGGCGTGATGTGAGCCCGCCTCCTGGTCTTTGTGAGAACTCGTGCAGCAGAGTTCTGGAGAAGCTGAAGGTTCCTAATGTTTGTTTTTGGAAGACCAGCAAGCAGGGCGTTACAATAATCAATTTTACTCATGATAAAAACATGCATTAGCATCTCCATATTAGCAAGAGAGAGCAGTGGGCGGACTCTAGCCAGATTTCTAAGATGATAAAAAAACAGTTTTAACCATCTTTTTTATATGTGGGATAAAAGTTAGCTTAGAGTCGAAAATAACACCCAGGTTTCTGACTGTTTCTGAATGACTTAATGCAGAGGTTCCCAAACTGGGGGGCGCGCCCCCTAGGGGGGGCGCGGAGGTATTGCAGGGGGGGCGCGGTGGAGTTTTTTTTTTCATACTTTATTGACAAACAACATAATACAATAACAATGTGAATGTCTCAGGGGGAATTGAAATGTGCACATATTGCAGAAAAATATAAGAAATAAAACAAAAAGTATATAAATATATACACATACATTTACAACATAAGACAAAAAGAATTACAGTATTAGTTCAAAAATCTTGGGGGTTTAATAAATTTCAAATCTTTCAAAAATTAAATTAGTTCGAATTGCTTTTTGGTTTTGCAGATGTGTGATAATGGTACATTACTGATTGATTTCACTCAAAAACTGCTGGAATTTAGGTTTGGAGTTTGACCATTTGGCTTTATGGATATGGAATTTGGCCAATAATAAAAACAATTGTGTAATGAAGATACAATCTTTGTCTACTTTGACATTAAGGTAACCGAGAATAATGTCTTTATCTAAAAATGTAACAGTTTGTTTAGTTATATTTCCAATATAGTTTCCCACTTCAATCCAAAAATTATTTGTATGTCTGCAGTCCACAAACAGATGAGAAATAGTTTTCCTCCTGAATGAACAAAACAGGTCCATGTCCACAACAAATCTACTCAAGGTTTTGGTAGGATATATACAATACAATATTTTGAAGGACACCTCTTTTATTTTGTTATTTAGACAGTATTTATTACTAATAGTCCAAGCATAAGTCCATTTTATGTCCACAAATTTGGATTCCCAATCAAACCTCCCGGCAGGTAAGGTTGTGGTCTGTAAAAGATTTCTTATTTGTTTATTGGAAACTGAATTAACACAAATATCCACATTGTCCAAAAAATTTCGGGGTTCTTAATTGACTTGTGTGTAGACTGGTTGGAACGGCATCTAACACTATTGCATATTCTCTGAGTGGAACAGGAACACCGAATTTTAAAAGAAATTCTTCATACGTCAGAAGATGTCCATGAAAATTGAAAAGTTGTCTGATTAAAACAATATCATTATCATACCATCAAGGGAAAAAGTGATTTATTCTTGTATTGTACATTACTGTTATTCCAAATACAACAAGTTGTTGGAGAAAAATTATGTTTGTAAAGGAGTTTCCAGGCCAGCAGGGCTTCTTTGTAAAAGTTTAAATGTTTTGTGGGTAATTCTTCTATTTTATAATTACATTTTAGCAAGAATTTAATGCCTCCCATTGTGTCAAATATATATTTGGGAAATGCATTCCAGATATTGTCTTCCCCTTTCAATAAATTACTTAACCACTTTATTTTAAAAGAGTTGTTTAAAGTTTCAAAGGTTAATACATCCATTCCCCCATGTTTTCTGGTGTTACACAAAACATTTTTTTCCTTAAGTAATGACATTTTTTCCTCCAAATAAAATCAAACAATGTTTTCTCTAATAGGTTATGTGTTTTGGCATTTCTAAAGACAGAGACACATAGACAGATCTGGAGATTCCTTCAGCTTTAGATAACAGAATTCTACCGTTCAGTGAAAGATTTCTCATTAACCACATGTTATAAGACGCGGTGGAGTTTAGAAACAAAGGATTTGTATGTTTGTGTCAGTGTGGGGGGGCTCGAAAATATTCTAATCTTCAGAAAGGGGGGCCCTGCAGAAAAAGTTTGGGAACCACTGACTTAATGAAAGTTCCGGTAGCAGAAACTGTTTCTCTCTCTTGGCTTCGGGACCAATAACTAAAATTTCTGTTTTGTCCTGATTGAGCTGCAGAAAATTATTTGCCATCCATAATTTCACGTCTAAAATAAAATTAAAAAGTGCTTCTATTGGTCGTGTGTCATCAGGAGACATAGCTATGTCACCTGGGTATCATCAGCATAGCTATGAAATCTGATGTTGTGGGTTCTGATGACATTCCCCAGAGGAAGCATGTAAATGTTAAAAAGCAAGGGGGCAAGGATGGAACCTTGAGGCACACCACAATTAATTTCATGGACCCCAGAAAAGTGTCTGTCCATGCTTACGATAAAGTTTCTCCATGAAATATGATACGAACCACTTGAGAACAGTCCCTTAAAGGCCAAGACTTTTAATTCTGTTTACAAGTCTGTCTGACCTGAATCCAAGGCATACCAGACATCATCAACGATTTTTAACAAGGCTGTCTCAGTACTGTGGTTCGTTCTAAAACCAGACTGGTTTATCTCAAAAATGTTGTTTTGAGAGAGAAACTCATTCAGCTGAAGTTTTTCTAAAACCTTACTTAAAAATGGCAAGTTGGACACAGGTCTGTAGTTATTAAAAACTGAAGGGTCTAAATTAGTTTTCTTGAGTAACGGTTTCACCACTGCCGTTTTAAAGGCAGCAGGAAAAATACCCGTCTGTAGAGAGGAGTTCATGATATTTAAAATCTCACTCTCAAAAGACCTGTAAAATTATTTAAAAAGTGAAGTAGGGATGGGGTCACACAAGTTGTTGGATTAACTTGGGAGAAAACTCGACCAAGTGTTGCAGCTTCAACCAGGTGAAAACTGTCCAGTGCTTCCTCAGGTAAAATCAACCCATCATTATCAATAAAAAGGCTTTTCTGTCCTTTTATGATGTTTGATCTGACAGAATCAATCTTGCTCCTGAAGGGGTCTGCAAAGTCCTCACACAATGAGGCGGAGGCTGGCATTGTGTTTTTGTTCGCATTTGAGTTGATTAAATATTCAATTGTGGCGAAGAGGACTCTGGGGTTATTTTTGTTTACAGAAATGATATTCGCAAAATATGAATTTCTGGCCTGTTTTACGATTTCATTATATAGCTTTAATTGGTTTTGGTATAGTTGATAGTTTATTTCAAGTTTGTGTTTTCTCCAAAGTCTTTCGGCAGATCTACAATGTCTCTTCAATTGTTAAATCTCCTCAGTTCTCCAAGGGTGTGTGGCTTTGGTTCTTGTTTTTTTAGATTTTAGTGGGGCAACTGAGTTGAGACTGGATTTTAATTTACTGTAAAAACTTTCAATTTTTCGACCACTTCAGGAGTCAAGTACCGTTCTCACAGAGGTCTCCTGCTTTATAAAACCAGTGATGTTAAAAAGCACACAGTAATGGTCAGATACAGCCAGGTCCACAACAGCGGACACACTGGTAGGTAAACCATGACTGATGACGGGGTCAAGAGTGCGCCCCCTGTTGTCAGTCGGCTGCATGACGTGTTGTTTAAAATCAAGAGAGGAGAGCAAGTCCAAGAACTGAGTGGTGCAATAGTCCGACTTCCTCTCTATATGTAGGTTAAAATCACCTGTTATTAAAATCATGTTAAAGGAACTGTGGACAGATGCTAGAAACTCAGAAAACTCCTCAATAAAAACAGAGCTTGGTTTGGGTGGTCTGTATACTGTGATGCATAAAACTGGAGGGCTGTTAAAAACAAAGGCATGATGTTTAAAGCTGGGGTACTCATCTAATGTAATCTGCTTTACTGCAAAGGAGTTGGACATTATAGATGCAGTACCCTCACCATTTTTGCCCTCACTTTCCAGGCTTTCTACAGTTCTTCTCTGAGTACTGATTGGTAGTACTTCTTGATATCAGCCACTTCAGTTATGGTCCGGTGGTACATCCCATGCAGGGGTTTGTCCTCCCATGAGGATCTGACCTCCAGCACTGTATCCTCTGCCCTCCATTGCCTGAGACATTCACTAAGCACACTGTCAGTTGGGGCCTTGAGCTTGATGTATTCATGCATCTTGTTTCATCCTGGATAGTGGCTTCTAGGCTCACTAGTCCTCGTCCTCCTTCCTTGCGGCTAGCATACAGCCTCAGGGTGCTGGATTTGGGATGGAACCCTCCATGCATGGTGAGGAGCTTTTGTGTTTTAACATCTGTGGTCTGTATCTCTTCCTTTGGCCATCTTATTATTCCTGCAGGGTATGTGATAACTGACAGTGCATAGCTGTTTATTGCCCGGGTCTTATTTTTGCCATTGAGCTGGCTTCTCAGGACTTGCCTTACTCGTTGGAGGTATTTAGCTGTTGCAGCTTTTCTTGTTCCCGGCTCCCGGTTGCCATTTGCCTGCGGAATTCCAAGGTACTTGCAACTGTCCTCGGTGTCTGCTATTGTTCCTTTTGGGAGTGAGACCCCTCCTGTGTGGACTACCTTGCCTCTCTTTGTCACCATCCGGCTGCATTTCTCGAGGCTGAATGACATCCCAATGTCAGTTCTGTAGATCCTGGTGGTGTGGATCAGGGAATTAATGTCACGCTCACTCTTAGCATATAGCTTGATGTCATCCATGTAGAGGAGGTGACTGATGTTGGTTTGTTGAGTCGGTATCCATAGCAAGTCTTGTTGATTATTTGGCTGAGGCGGTTCAGACCTATGCAGAACAGTAGTGGGAACATAGAAATACCATGGTATATCCCAAATTTGATGGACACTTGTGCCAGTTGCTTCCCATTGGCTTCAAGGGTGGTTTTCCACAGCTTCATTGAGTTTCCTATGCAGGCTCTTAGAGTTCTGTTGATGTTGTACAGCTCCAAGCATTCAGTGATCCACGAGTGTAGCATTGAGTCATAGGCTTTCTTGTAATCATTCCAGGCTGTGCACAGGTTGGTGTGACCTGGAGTCTTGAGCGACTGTTCTGTCAACCAGGAGTTGGTGTTTGGCTACTCTGGAGTCTCTACCAATGCCCTTCTTTGTGTTGCTCATGAATTGATCCATGTGCCTATTTATCTTGGTTGCAATGATGCCTGACATGAGCTTCCATGTTGTGGAGAGACAGGTTATTGGCCGGTAGTTGGATGGGACTGCACCCTTTGAGGGATCTTTCTGGATTATGATCGTTCGCCCTTCCATTATCCATTCGGGGTGAGTCCCATCTCTTAGCAGCTGGTTCATTTGTGCTGCTAGGCGCTCGTGGAGTGCGGTAAGCTTCTTTAGCCAGTAGGCATGTATCATGTCAGGGCCCGGTGCTGTCCAGTTATTCATACCTGACATTCTTTCTTGGATGTCTGCCACTGTGATGATTACTGGATTCTGTTCAGGGAGGTTGCTATGTTCTTTTCTCAGAGAGACCAGCCGCTGGGCATTGCTGTTATGTGCTGTCTCTTTCTCCCATATACTTTTCCAGTACTGTTCAGTTTCCAGCCTTGGTGGGTCTGCTCGGCTGTTTTGACCCTGCCACTTAGCGTACACTTCCGCAGGCTGAGTTGCGAACAGCCTGTTTATTCATCTGGCTTCATTATCTCTTGTGTACCTCTTTAGGCGGCTTGTGCTCAAGGCTAAGAGCCTTAGTTTGGCAGTTTCCAGTGTTTCAGGCATGGGCAACTGGCTGTATCTCTTAGGTACTTGCTTTCTCATTGTACCTTTTTGAGCCTCTGTAAGCTTACTCACATCCCTCCGAGTTGCCTTAATTTTGGCCTCTAATCGTTGCTTCCATGGTGGTTTTTGTTTTCTCCCATGGTTGCTCTTATAGTCTGTCTGCCTGCCCGTCACGGGAGGAGACTCCGGAATTCATCTTGCCAGTTTCTGCTCGACTAGCGATAATAAATACTGATATTGAGGAGGAGGTACGATCTGCTAATCAGGGCTCCCAATCTCCGTCAGCCTGTCCCACTGAATGTATTTATGTTCCAGATAATCTCAGAGCAAAGGTAATACAATGGTTCCATTCATCCCGCATGTTTTGCCATCCTGGTCAGAGGAGAACTTTAGCTATTGTCCGACAGCGGTTTTGGTGGCCAAGCATGAGAAAAGACATCACTGAATATGTCTCTGCTTGTGCAGAGTGTGCTCAAGTCAAAGCTTCTACATCTCCTCCCGCTGGGTTGCTACAACCGCTGTCAGTCCCTGGAAGACCCTGGTCTCACATCTCTTTGGATTTCGTCACAGGGCTTCCACCATCTGACGGGAAGACTGTTATCCTAACTGTGGGGGATCAGTTTTCAAAGATGGTGCACTTCATTGCTCTTCCTAAACTCCCTACAGCTAAGGAGACCGCTGAGGCCCTTCTCAACCATGTATTTCACATCTACGGCATTCCCAGAGATATCATCTCGGACAGAGGTCCCCAATTTACAGCCAAGTTCTGTCGCCTACTGGGAGTGTGTGTGAGTTTATCTTCTGGTTTCCATCCACAGTCTAACGGCCAATCTGAACGGCTTAACCAGCAGTTGGAGACTAGCCTCCGCCTCCTCTGTACCGGAGAGCCGGCTTCATGGTCCCGTAACCTCATCTGGGCGGAATACGCCCATAACACTCTTCCTTCATCTGTCACAGGGTTGTCTCCCTTCAAGGTGGTGTGTGGATATCAGCCCTCTCTGTTTGCCTCCCAGGAGGGTGAGGTCTCTGTTCCCTCAGCCTATGGTTCTGTACGGAGATGTCAGCAGGCCTGGCGCAGGGCTCAGCAGACTCTCCTAAGGACTGTGGAGACCTACCGTACCGCTGCCAATAGACGGAGAGTTGCTGCTCCTTCCTATCAGGTGGGCCAAAAAGTATGGCTTTCTACTGGTAATCTTCCCCTCCGTTTGGAAAACAGGAAGCTGGCACCGCGGTTCGTTAGACCCTTCCCTATCTCCAGGGTGGTCAACCCGGTTGCTGTTCGTCTACGTCTGCCCAGACCCCTCCGCATACATTCCACTTTCCAAGGTGAAGCCGGTTAGGACCAGTCCCCTTGTTCCATCTGCCAATGCCCCGCCTCCAGCTCGGTACATCGACGGGGGTCCTGCCTACACCGTGAGACAGCTGCTCCGTTATTGTCGTCGTGGAATGGGTTTGCAGTACCTGGTGGATTGGGAGGGCTATGGCCCGGAGGAACGTTCCTGGGTTCCTGCTCGGTTTGTCCTCGACCCCAACATGATTGCTGAGTTCCATAGAGACCATCCCGATCAACTCGCACGACCGTCTGGAGCCGGTCTTTGAAGAAGAGGTACTGTCATGACAGCAGCCGCCCCGCAGCTGCAGCTCATCACCTCTGATTCACTCCACCTGTGCACCTGAGTATATATTGCTGCCATGCAGCTCCACTGACTGCTGGAAAAATTAACCGGTCAGATGTACCATTATCAGCTAAACAATAAAAAAAAATAGGACTGCTTTCAAAATACTAATTTAATTTCCTGTTTAACAGCCTGGTGGCAAATTCTCAGTGCCCAACTCCTCACTTTAACTGTGCAAAATGACACCCATGTGGAACAACCCAGACATCCTTATAAACAAAAAAAATGTTACACTTCCCAGCTTAGCAAGCAGGGGGCGTAAAACTACTAGAGCATTTAATTATCAATAGAAGTTTTATAACATCTCAGGAACTACAAGACAACCATGGAATAAATAACTTCTTGGAAAACCAGCAACTTAAATCTATAATTACTAAAAAGTTTAATTACAAAGACAATGACCTCAAACTACCAGATCTAGTTACCTATTTGATTAATATTTCAATGAACATGGATGTAACATTTGACTTTCCAGCATATCTAGTATAAATGTTATGAATCTTAAAATCATAACAGCAAAAGCAACTTGGTACTTGTATCCCCTTACTTTCTCCCCCCTCTCTTCTCTTTCTTATATTCCCCTTTCACACTTAAAATAAATAATAAAAAGAAAAAAGGGGTTTATCCAAATATACACCCTGGCTATCCGAAGATACATAACTTTCAAAACTGGTCCCTCGGGGGCCCCTAGCTTATCCCTGGGTTTGGGGTGGGGGGATGCTCAGAACTCCTGGGTGGTGGTCTGCCCGTCTGTGGCTGGGGTTGCTCTACTGGGGCGGGGCCGTGCGTTGGGCTCTCCGGGTGCGGCGAGGGCTCCTCTTCTGGTCGGCTGAAGCTTGTACTCTCTGTCCCCCTGTACCTGCCTGCTCTCTGACATTGGGGGCCCCAGTGGCAGTCCTGCTGACCCTGGCATGGGTGGCAGATGTGATTGCCCGGCGGATGGTTTTTCACCATCTGCTATACTGTGCGGGTGTTGGAGTGGGTTCTGGCTGCCACTGCTGCTATAGCGGGGGCCTTAGTGTAGGGATCACTGGGCACCCTCCACCCCAGAAGAATGACCAGAAAGACTTACTCGAGCACAGATGTTATCTCACCTTTGCACAAATAGTTTGACTGAATGAAATGCTTCACATGTGTTAGTCTGAATGCATAAGTATATGTATGTGATTGTCATTTGTATTATGTCCTTGTTTACTTCTTTGTATGTGAACATTATTGGAGCCAACAGGTATCTTTGTAACATTTAAGTCTGTGTGTGGACAGCCCCCCCACCCCCACCACATAGATATGTTATACATCTAAACCTGACACTACTGATTATAAACTTTTGCAACCTGTTGCTTTATGATGCTTTATTATAAACAAATCTTGTCAGGGTGATACTAGACTCCAGGCACGAGGTGATCAGCTTCAATATGTTGTTGATTGGGAGGGGTTCGGTCCAGAGGAACACTCCTGGGTTCCTCTGGGTCATACCCAGTGGAATGGGTACAGGGGGACTTTGTGAATGACCTTCGAAGAGCTGGGACGAAAATGACAAAGGGCACCATTAGTAACACACAACACTGACAGGAACTGAAATCCTGCAGTGCCAGATGTGTCCCCCTGCAAAAGCCAGTAAATGTGCAGGCCCATTTGCTAAAAAAACATTTGGAGGATCCTGAAGAAGACAGGGTGAATGTCCTTTGGTCAGATGAAACTAAATAGAACTTTTTGGTAAGAAATATACTTGCCATGTTTGGAGGAGAAAGGATGCAGAGTTTCATCCAAGGAACACAATTCCTACTATAAAGCATGGGGGCGGAAAGATCATGCTTTCAGCCTGTTTCAGCAAAGGGACAACTCATCCGTGTAAAGGAAAGAATGAATGGGGCCTTGTATCATCTGATTTTGAATGAAAACCTCCTTCCATCAGCAATGGCATTGAAGATGAAACGTGGTTAGTGTCATGTGAAGGGGTGGCTCGAGAGCCGGTTGGACCCAGATGCAGAGGCAGGAGGCAAGGGGGTTCAGGGCTAGGGGTTTAATAGAAAAAACAAACAAAAAGCGCTGCAAAGCAGGATGGCAGAACAGAACAAAAACTCACTGTGGCGTGGCGAGAAACATGGACCATGGCAAAACATGAACACCTGACAGGAATAACTAATGGACCAACACAGGAGGAAGGCAGAGACAAGA
>CM074490.1:7721722-7735719 GCA_037389245.1 Oryzias sinensis
TTTTCACAATGACTTATTTATTTCATGATGAGCTTTTCCAGCAGAATTAGTCTGTCTGTCAATCAGTGAAAGTGGGCGGGATCTAAACGCACATTGGCTGATCCCTGGAAATCGACTCGTATTCCTAGATACCCGCTCAGCGGTGTGCCAGTTAGAGAGATGACATATTTCAGCGACATCTGCTTTGCTGACATTAGAGGATCAAATAGAGACAAACTATCTGTCCGCTGCAGAAGATGCAAACATGGACCACTCCATTTTTGTAGTGTTAGGGTTTGTGTGGACCAAACGACAGAGGATCTCCGGTCGTCCACATCTTGAATTCCAGGACATGGTTTCTACAGAACAGCAGGCTGCTGGATGGCTCAGTTTGCTGCGTCGGTCCAACTCTTGAATTGAGACACTCCTCATTCTTACGCCATTCACTCGGAGCTCACATCATGCCTTACACTGTGTCGGCTCGCAGAAGGCGAGCTGGCGGACTGACAAAGTCAGACCAGGCAGCTGCGGAAAGCAGAAAAAGCCTGCTCCGCCTCCTGAACCTTATGATATTTTTCTATTTTCATTGAGAAAATTATAATAATCCGGTCCTCTGATTTTATTTTTCCCTCTCTGGGAAAATGCTGAACCTTTCCTGCGATTACGTTTCTGACCGTAGTCGGAAAACGCAGCGGAGATCACGTCCCCGTTCGGACGCCTCCAGACCGGGTTATTAAAAGAACCAGTCTGTATACTTTGGAGGAAACCTTTTTTTACTATTACTTTTCCGGCGAATTGAGCAACAGACCCTTAACTTGCGCTCACACACACACTCTAGCGCTGGGCACTCTGATTTGCACGTAATTTAAGACGTAGTTTGACTGCGCTGAGCTGAAGCAGAGACTCTCTGGGATGATCTCATGAACTCAAACATGGAAACATTGTTATCATGTGGAACTATTCAAAATAAATAAACCTTATATCTTAACATTCTCCGTCTGCATTGTGCATCCATGCATTGTTACTGAGATAAGCACAGGCACCGCTCCATGTGGCTATCAGGCAAAAAACATTAGCTGGTAGCTCCTCCCACACGCGGCACGGTTCGTTTATGGAACTCCAGTTCATAGAAGCATTTTGGAACTCCAACAACCACCCAGCCTAACTTAGGCCACTACTAGATGTTCATGAGAAGATGAAAACCGCCGAACCGACCCCAAAATCACCCGAATTATGCATACTCACCGATATTTTTTTTATTTAATTATAAACCGTATAGGACTCCATATGATCGCAACATTCCCTTGTGTATCTTGTCGGGTCCAGATGACCCCACTCCCAATGTTAATGTGCCTTCGATAGCACAAGGGTTACAAACCCATTGTACACGACTTGGTTCATGTTTTCTGCCCTGTAGTTCATCTTTACTCCAGTAGGGGCAGTAGAAGGTTTTGCCTGCTCAGTTCAAAATGGCTGCTTCCTTGAGATCTCAAAAACGTTTTTAGCGAGAAATGTTTAGCTGATTTCTGATGAACTCCTACTGTTCTGCAGTAACTATGTCTTAAAAAACGCATAATCATAAATAAAAAACCACTGGGAAGATAAAATAAGAGGATTGGAGTGGGACTTTAATAATTGTATCCTGTTTATGTAAGAACCTTAACATTCTTCTATTCATGGATGGTGAGCAGCATAAAAGTGTGCGTTGCCATCTGTTATGCAAAGGGCAAAAATCATTAGGGAGTCGGAGGAGGACATTTCCCTCTATTTGAGCTTCCCTTTCAGCCAGCGCTCACAGTGAGGACATCTTTGGGCAGAGACACGTGCTTTCTGAAAACACATAGTGATGTCCGACAGAACATTCCTGTGAATCATTAAGAAAAAAGCCAAAAATACTTTCATACCAAAGTGAAAACATGTACTGCAAGAGTGAACATTTGGGATAATTTGCAACCAAAGAACCTCAGGCAAGGAAACCATTTAGATTTGGTTCTTTTTTCACTGGTGTTTGTCAAGGTAATGAATGGACTGGGAGGCATATTGGAAAACTGCAGCTCAACTCAAATATAGAAAGAAAGTGGTCGGATCTCAAAATTAAACCAGCATGTGTGAAAGCATGTTTCTGCCACACGAGGTGGTCCAACAAGGCGGGCACTAAAATGAGAAGCCAGTGGATTTTTTACACAAAAAATATGAAAGAATGCAGGTATACTACTCAAAATATTGCTGTGACACATCACTAATACTAAACCTAGCATTGATGCAAAAGAAACTTCTGTACCAATGGGTCAGCTGGTCCTCTGCAGCTGAGGAAGAACACCGTCAACCATCTGGGATACGTTTAGAGACACAAGTCTGTCCACATGCAATAACTGAAGAAACGCAAGTCCCTGCATGATCAAACATTTAAGGTCAAAAAGGTGTGAGCTTGAAAATTGGCGGAGGGCAGGAAAGAGAAAATCTAGGATGAAAAGTCCCATTGGAATCATATTATGGTCCATTCTGAAAGTGTTTACAGTTGATTATGCAGTTTTTAGCCAAAATCCAAAAACCTGTATCGTTTTCTAGGAGATAGTGTCTGCAGAGCTTCAGGGGTTCATCTCCTAAAGGTTGTGGGTGGTACCGTTGGAGTGGAACCACCCGCCTCCCTTCTTGTTGTGAAGAGTTCAGAACAGGGTGCTGGTATGCCTCCCCGCATATTTTCGGACACAAATACACTCTTTATCAATTTTTTTTTCATCTGCTTCTGATTCAAGAAATTTAAATAAAGAAAAGCAAAAAAAGATATTTTTTTGCTGAATTTTCTTTGTAAATGTCCTTCATTATCAGAAAATTGCCACTAGAATATGTTAAAAAGACCCAAAGCATCATTATTTCCAACCTTTGATCATTGGACGACCTGCTCAACAGCCTCCTCCTTGACGCCGCCCTGGGGAGGTGTTCCGGGCATGTCCCAACGGGCGGAGGCCCGGGGAAGTCCCAGGCCTGGGAACGCCTCTGGGTTTCCCCAGAGGAGCTGGAGGAAGTGGGACAAGGAAGTCTGGACATCTTTGCTTAGACTGCTGCCCCCACAACCTGCTCCCGGATGAGTGGAAGAAGATGGATGGATGGATGGATGGATGTGTGGATTGATGGATGGGTGGGCGGGTGGGTGGGTGGATGGATGGATGGATGGATGGATGGATGGATGGATGGATGGATGGGTGGATGGATGGATGGATGGATGTGTGGATGGATGGATGGATGGATGGATGGATGTGTGGATGGATGGATGAATGGATGGATGGATGGATGGATGGATGGATGGATGGATGGATGGATGGATGGATGGATGGATGGATGGATGTGTGGATGGATGGATGGATGGATGGATGGACGGACAGACGGACGGACGGATAGACGGACAGACGGACGGATGGATGGGTTCTGAAAGAAAAAGGAAGTGACCTCACGATCCTAATCTGTGTCTAAGGTGTAAAAATGTGTGTAGAGCTTCACAAATTACTGTGTGTAATGTTTAGCAAAAGGGGTGAAGCAGATGATTTGTCACGTTGTGCAAATCTTCAGAGGTGTTTGCTCATTGGAATAGAATTTCGCAAATTGTGTGGAAATTTTTTATTTCAGTGTGTAAACAATTGTTAAGGCAAATCTGTGAGAAGGTCCAAAAGAGAGAGAAATAACTTAAGCTTTCAGTGGCGACTGTTGGGAAGATTGTTACCATAACTGATGACCTATACCCCTTCAAACACTGCACGTTGTCTCATGACCCACATATGTTTGCTGATAAGTGCTCGCATTTTGGTGGTCATTTTGGATCCTGTGTCACAAACTCGGGTTCCACATAGAGAGATTGTGCTCTCTGTCTTTAAAGTCAGACAGTGTTGTGCAGCAGCAGCAGCAGCTGTGTGCTTTACAACTCCAAGAGGGCCAGGATGAAGCTCATCATCAAGCAAAAACATTGTCGGTTTGCTAAATGTCATTTCAGGCACACCATGACTTTCAGTGCATTTTGTGAAAAGAACTGACTGAGGTGTGATTGACAGCAGATTTTCATATTTCAGCTACGGCTCTTTAGTCCCCATCATCGTCGATCAAAGGAGACGTTGGCGTCTTCTTCAGGCCGTGGAGCGGGGAGTTCCTTACACGTGGGAGGGGCTCAAGTGAAGCTATTTTGGGAAATTCGAAAAAAGTTTCTATTGCAGTTTTAGACATATGTCAATTCGGACAAATACCACCTCCTCCAAGCGCAAAAACCTTTCGTAATAGTCGTGTTTCCATTAGGCGGATTTATTATCGCAAATCCAATTTGAGCATTTTCTTAGTCAATGGAAACGCAGCTGACGGTTCAGACTGTAAGCTTTATCTGTTCATGAGATTGTTTCATTCAGATGTAACGCCATCTGCCAGCCGTTGCCACCGTCAGGTGGTCCGACAGAAGATGGCAAACTGTCGCTGCTGGTATTTTGTGTGAAAATAGCTGCTAAGAAAGCAGGAAAAGAGTCAAAAGTGTGTCCAAGTCAAGGCAAACCACAACTACACACCTGCCATGTGTTTCAGTTTTACCTTTTTCAGTGGGACGGCCTCTGGCTTGCCTCTTTGTGGGAACCAGCCAAGATCATTTCAGCCTCAAACAAGATCATGTTAGCCTCATTCATTAGAGTCATTGTTTAAGGTCAAATCTGCCCTCTGTCCAAGTCAACCCACCTCCTGCCCCCAAGCCACAACTTCCTGCTGTTTCGTACTTCTTGTTACGGTTTTGCTCTCATGCAGCCCATCTCTGTAAACATCTAAAAGTACTGTAGGAGACTCAGTCCAGAATCAAGGGGGGGAAACCTGCCCCAAAATAAAATTTGGCAGTTCTTTCCTTCCAGAGCACGCACATAATCAATCATAACCCAGCCCAACAAATTCATCAGCTTGGATCCATTTTGCCGTAGTTAGAGATCAAAAGGTTGCCAGTTGACTATAGGAAGTCCAGGTACTCACCCAGACTAATTTATTTAACATGGGGGAGATTTAGCCCCCTGAGGAGTAGGGGACATGGTTATTCTCCATCACCTTGAATATCCTCGATGGGGCTCGAGGGCACTTAGTCTTGCCGCAGCATATCCTGTATGCCGTTTAACATTCCATTGATCAGATTAATTGCAGTTGATTGTGTCCTGTGTGTGGAAGCCTGTAAAAGTGCACACTTACACCCACTGACACCATTAATAAGATGCTTCAGGTGCAAAACGACACGCACTTTCTGCTCCTTCTGCCCCATAATCAGGATTTCATGATGACCGAAAATAGTCTGATGAGGGAATTATATCCAATTTGGTTCTGGGATTTTAAAAAGAACCACAAAAAAGGAAATTTTTCCATTTCAAAAAAACTTCTCAAAACAATAAAAAGCAAACACTTTATGATCTGTATTAGAGCTTTTTTCTTTGTACATTTTCTCTCCAATGATCAAACTGAGTAATTAGGGGTAATTGTGTCTTGTGTGAGCCGGAGGTCTCGCTCAGTGCGGAGGGGGGTGGCGGAGGGGCCCTCACCTTGGTCTCACTGGTTTCCAGTCCGGAGTATGTTCTCACTTGTGGACGCTCCTTTCACACGTTCGGTGAGAAGGGCCACACTCAGGAAGTGGCTGCTCTTTGAAGGCAGCGATTCATGTTTCCAGGCACTTATTGGGGGTCAGACTGAGGGTCTACGAGGACTCTCCATTCATTACTGAGGGTGAAAGGCGACAGATCCAGGGAACAACAAAACCCTCAGTTAACATAACCTCTGGTCCAAAAAAGGTCCAATTCTGATGGTTTTAACTTTCATTTTAGGGCCTTGATGAGTTCTCAGTAAATACAGGTTCCAGGTTTGGTGTGTTGGGCAAAGTTTTGCTCCGGAGCAGCTTGAAATCCTAGTTTTTTTCCAAAGTGGTGAAAATGTGTGAGGGCCAACCAATCAGCCAGCATTCTATGATATCTTATGATATCGAACTATTTAATGATTATTTATTTAGTTTTGCAATGGGATACTTCTACATTTAAATTATCTCAACAGGAAAATAATCAGAACGTGTTTTGGTTTTGATCACAGAAACAAATACATTTGTTCTTCCCATTTGGCCCTTAAGGCTCTAAAGTCAACCACAGCTTGTTGTCACAGGCTTATAATAATTTATAATGTAGCCAATCGCAACGAAGAAACCGTACTCACTGTATTTGGAAAGCGCACTGTATTGATTTTATGTAAGAACCTGCAAGCCAACGGAAATTTTGGACGTGCCTACTTAAAAATGGTTGTTTTCAGGTTTCTCAATAAAATCTGCAACAAAGAGAGAGACTTTTTGAAGCAGAGGAGCAGAAATAAGAGCAGTCGTACCTGCAAACATAGAAATAATTCAATAGTTCTAGATGAAAATGTGGTGAAAGTTTGTTGTGGAGATGCGGCAGAGTTTTACTCTCTTTGCTCATGAGGCTTTAAAATATTTCTGTTTCATTCATTTATGGTTGTCATCTTGTTGAGGGTCAAACCCGGCTGTCGTGGAGTGAGAGGAAGGGGTTTGCACACGCCATAACACACAAGTCGAAGTCTCACGCTGAAACTAAAATATGTCCAGCAGATCAAACACGCACACACCTCATGAGGCTCTTCAGGGACAACACTCTACACCAAAGCACACCGAGGCGGCGCTGCCTCCAAACCGAGTCGTGCACGCTACCTGGGGCACGTGCGTGGACATGTCAGTTTAGACTAAAGTGATCAACCTGCGCCGGCTGGACTCGGGCCCCGTGGGGGTATCCCAGTGTCCCTGTTGTCCCGGAGTGGGAGCGCCGAGGGCTGGATGGAGTATCCCGTAGCGCCGGTCTGGCTCCTGGGCAGCAGACAGCTAAATCAGTCACAGATTGGATTATGAACATCTATCTTAAAGTGCACACACAGGAAAACACATGCAGTTGTGAATGTGTAAAGGCAATTTATTAGAAGTCCCATTACCATTTCGATGCACACCAGCAGCTACTTTTAAATTTCACACAGCCTTCATCCTCGTCTCACTCCTGCAACGGCTTCTCACCCACGCTCTGCCTTTCTTGTCTTCTTTCTTTTTCTCTTCTCCTCCTTTTCTTCTGTTCTTTTCAGCCCTCAGGTCATAGACTCAGTTTCAAAGTGTTGATCCTCATCTGAAATCTATTGCAATCAGTGCAGCGCTGGACATAAAATACAGACCTGCGAGACCTGATATGTGGGTCTGTTTGTGCCTGTTTCTGTTTAAATGGCTTTTTTTGTTACAGTTTCTGTCCAAAGTAATCAATAAAACACCTGGTGGATCAGTTGGAGAACTTGGAAAATGGCTCATTCTTTTTAACAACATTCATGAACTCCTTGCAGTTTTTGTGGAGGACCGTGTGCTGAATAAACGCCAAGGTTTCACAGGAAAAGTATTTATTTCAATATTTACTCGACAATGGGAGGAGCGGGCCTCTGAGATGGGACATCACGTTCTCGGAGGGGATCCTCCTTAGGCAGTTCACAACAGAAAAGATATACAGGTATAATTGACAAATGCAATTTAAAACACAAATGACGTATATAACCGACACTCACACACGCAAATAACAGCTCTCAGCTTTCACCCCTCATCACAATGAACTTACAAAACAAATTCAATCAAAGCCCGGAACATAGACATCATTGAGAGACAAACACATATACAAAAATCAAAGGGCCAAAAACATCTATAAATGTGAAGATATATTGGAAGTGTGTTGAGACAGCTCTCTTTAATAATATCAAAGCTGTATAGGAGCGTACTGAAGAGGAAGGCTTATTCCATTCGCTGAGGGCTCGAACGCAAAAGGCAAAGTTTGCTGGTCTTCTATTAAAGCTGGGGAAAATAAATGTGATCCATGTGACTGAGGGTGTGTTGAGAGTTGAATTGGACCAAATACTGCTTTAAATATGGAGGGAAAGTTGCATTGAATATGGTGATAACGTCTTCTGACTAATGGTGAAAACCAACGAAACTGTTGGTACTTTGTGCAGTGGTGTGTCATGTAGGGGGAGTGGAGAACAAGGCTTCAGATACCGTTGTTGACCGAGGTACTATTAACCCGAGAGCACCATTGCTGGGGGATTTTTAACCAAGCAAAACTATTTACATGTATTTCAATGTGTCGCGTGTCGAGGAGTCTGTGCCTTCACCGGGAAAGTCTCACATGACTCAGGAGTGGGAGGACCAAAGATCGAGTTTCCAGTATTACTTTGTCATTTCTTAGGACTTTTCTGTTCTCAAATTCCTAATTTTTCAGTCATTTTGAAAGGGGTTAGTTCTTTTGTTTTTCTGCTTCAATTTGCTACACATACCACAGTTGAAAATAAAAGACAACCACTCTAATTTACGTTTGTGTTTATTTTTATGACAAGTACTTTTTGTTTGGACAACTTTATATAGCGAAAGTGTTCTAGGGTTAAAGTAAATAATGTCTAGGAATAGAAAGCACCATTTGAGGAATTTTTCTTACAAGAAAATTAAGGCAATTTTTTGACTGACACTTTGCTCTAATACTGTAGTTTATTTTATTTGTGGTAGATTGTTTTAAAAGATAAATCAGTTTCTATCCAAACACCAAGGTGTTTGAACGAGGAATCTTAAAAAATGCAAATTTAGCGTTATTGTGTCAGTATTCATGTTTAATTTCTGGAATAGCATAAAGTATGATTTGATTTTATTCAAATGTAACTTGTTAGATAACATCCATTTTTATACTAAATTAAAATCTTGCTGTAATGTAATGCTGATATCCAGAACACTTGGTTTGGAACAGTATATCATGGTGTCATCTGCATGCAGATGAACATTACATTTTCAGCAGCAATTTGCCAGGTCATTAAAAAATGTAAATGTAAAATAACAAAAGCCCAAGAGAAGTGATCAGTGGGATTCCTTTATTTATTCCAACAAGGTCTGACTGACTGCCCCTACATGACACACTTTGATGACGTTGATAAAGTTATGAAATCCCATGGAAGGATGCATCCTTGAGCTGCCTTTGAAAATATTTAACTAACACTGATCAGTTGCTGCAGTTAATCATGCTAAAAATTATAACAAAGTACGGAACATTTGAAATTACCAGAATAAAAAAAAAACTCAAACAAGTCTATGACATAGTTATTAATAAGTAGCATACACCTGAGGCAAAACTTTATTTTACCTTATTTTTCCTAATATCAGTTTGTTGGTTTGAGGATATTTTTAATTTATATTTAATTGCCTTTATTACTTGATTTATTCACTTTTTTCTTTGTTTATTTAGTTGTTCAGGAGCACATTTTTAGATGAATTGATGTTTGAAATCTTTGCCTGCGGAGTCACAAGAAGTTGAAACAAAGGAGGCATTGTTGGGCAAATCATTTCCTCCTAGGGCTTTTTCCAGCTGTCATCAGCCTGAGTTAGACCTTTTCTGGTCATTATGCAGATTATAGTCATTTCTGAATCTGTGTTGTGTGTTTGTGTTAGAATGCGGCTTTAACAGATAGGCATGGCTTCATTTGTATGGCCCTGGACTGCAGGGTTTTGGGTATCCGACCTGATCACCGGGAGCTGATAAGACGAGTGCACTTGTTGTCTTTCATCACTCTGGATGAAACATTCCTCTCTAATAATTTGGATCAGCCTCACAGGCTGTTATCACAGGACAGATGACGGCAGACGGACTTTGGTACACTTGTTTTCTCTGACTGAAAACAGCTTTCCATTTGGAAGTTTTTGTTGGAAATAAATTAAAAATGCGATTTAATGTCAATGTTTTGGAGCACTGGTTGCCTTCTAAAAAAAATTTTCTTCACCTCAGTCAAGTCTCCAGAAACTAGGAATATGGATGATCTGATTTAAATGCTGAGCAGAGACAGGTGAGCAGCAGCTCTTCTAAAAGCTTATTGTAGTTTTGGTTCCCGGTCACTTTGCTTGTGTGCCAGCCAGCCAGCTCAAGAAAAAGCTAGACCAGTTCCCTAGATTGTTAACAACATTTAATCAAAGCTCACTCCCAATCGTGACCCTCTCTGTCGTCCCTTGCTAGAGGTAAAGTACATCTGTGGGTTCCTTGTCTGGGTGTGCTGACAGACGACCAAAGGACGGCCTCTGTACGGTCTTATCTTCATCCAACCCTCCTGTCAAACCAAGCTGCACATCAAAGACCGACACGGAGCACCAAACCGCCGAGACCTTCCCAAACTCTCAGAGGACAGACCAAAAGGGGAAGAAAGAAAAAACTTTCATTTTCCAAACAAGTGTTCAGCTTCCGTCGCCCTTCTTGTTTTCCGTCTTGTTTTCCTCTAATCCACTGGAGCACAAACAATAAATGAACTGGTTTCAGGGCAGATAGTGTTACCCAAGTGGGAGCAGTGAGACTTTGAGCTCGAGTTCCCGGTCCATATGCCGGCTGCTCCAAATATCAATCACTGCATCTAAATGACTTAAAAGAGCCATATTGATTACCAATAGAACATCATAAATCAGCATGCAGACGCTCTTTTTTTCCCCTCCTTCTCTCTTGCACATTTATGCATCTATGAAATTGTTTCAATAAATCCCAAGGATTGGTTTCAAACAGAAAGAACACAGAGGTCCCTCCTGGCCAGACTGTAACCTAATAGATGAGAAGAAGCGAATGTGCCATGAAGTCAGATGAATGATGCAAAGAACCAAAAGAATGGTTGTTTCTGTAGCTTGTTATCGACAGGCCGACATTTCATTCGTTTTGGGCGGGCAGAGTGGTGGGTTTGAGTCTCGTGTGCATCCCTGCTCTGTAATGGGACACATGTTCCTCTGCTGCTTGGCCAGAGGGCATACATGGAAACTCTGCTGCAGTAAGAGCATTTCAGCCCGGAGATGTGTCGTATTCACTTATTTATTCCTCCCCTACAATATTGATTGAGTCAAGAGGCCAAAGTGTTTTCTTTTAAGCTTTTAGCGATGCAAAAGACGGCCTCGCCCGCCGACGGCGGCACGTGAGATCCAGGATGCGTTTTCTGTTGCTTCAGTTTGGTCTGTCCCTCTTTCAGATCCACCTGCGCTTCGTAAGTACAGCAGGGCCACTTCTGCAAGAGAATAACCCTACAAGCTATGTGCTATGAAAGCAGCCCATCTAATATTTACAAGCATAACCTGGACTCTGTGAATCATGTTCTGCCAGTAGAGTGCCGCAGATATTTTTAGGAGGTCAAATCGGTTCAGCTTCTTCCCCCCAACGTCAGTGTTGAGCAACCAGAGGTTCGGCAGTTCGTCCTCCAATGACACATTTGTAAATTAAGGCTATGAAGCGAATGTTTTGGTTTTTCGTGTCACAAACAAATGCTGTGACAATGCATTCCTTACGCCCCATTATTTAACCTGCTGGGCCCCTTTGTAAAACCCTCAATCATTCTCAGTTACATGGAGACCCGAGATGTTGCAGACTATTTTATTCCAGCTGAGTGATAAATGAATAGAGCTTTCCGTTCTTGTATCAAATGAATCTTCATTGACAACTGATGAAATCTGAACGGATAAACTGCATCACCTTTTCTGTTGACCAAAAGATTTGTCCTTTGCTGAGCAGAGGACAAACGGAAGAAGGAGGGTTTAGCTGTTTTATTTTCCTAGCATTTGCCCACATTCACTCTTCTTTCAACTATGAAAAATGAAAAGATTTGAAACAGGTCGAGGTAAAAATACTGAGAATGAAACAGGAATTAAAACAGAAGGACGGCGTGTCTGGGAGGCCAGAGGCAATGAGGTGAGTTTTTAAGAAACAGGGATTGATTTAGACCAGATGGGACAGATCGCTCTGTCAGCATTGGAGAAAAATTAGTATGGACTCTCTGCAGATGACGCATGCAAGCAAAAGTTTATTACAACATCTAGTGAAATATAATATTATTATGAAACGTTATGTCCAACTTTTTCCCTCTTTAGGATACCATGAAGAACCTATACATTTGACTGATTTCAGATGAGACGAACACAAAACATCCTGATCGTCTGATGCCTCACTTTGACCCAACTGTTGTCATCTTTAGAAGGTCTTCTTTCCTAACGGTGGTAGCATGTTCTACTCACTCCGGCGTCCTCCCACAATCCAGAAACGTGTGTCATAGGTTAGTTGGTTACTCCAAAGTTTCCCTTAGGTTTGAATGGGTGTGTGATTGTTGCCCTACGATTGGCTGCCAACCTGTCCAGGGTTTACCTTGCCTTTGCCCAACAGTGGCCAGGTTAGGCCCCGATGACCCTGAAAGGGAAAAAACGGTTTAATAAAATGAATGAAATTTCAATTTAAAAAATATGCATCTTAAAAAACTCAAACTAAATTCTGGAGGCCAAAATGTAATTCCAAAAAATAAAAAACCAAAAAAAAACCCTAAAAAAAATTCCAAAAGACACAAATCAGATTAAAAAAAGAAATGTTTCAGAAAATAAAAATAATTTCCAGAAATCAAAATGAAACAAAACCTGGTTCTTGTTGTTCTCTTCGTCTTTTCTGTCCAGTCCAACAAAAAAATATATGCAAACATAATCAATATAAATAAAGTTTAGCCTCAAATACAGCAAGTTGTTTGAACAAAAATAAACCTTGTGTGTCAAAAGATTCATGATCCCTTGTTGTAAAAGTAAAATATGTTCAACAAAAGAGGCCTTCAGCTCTCATCTGTTTGCTCAGCTGTTGGACAAGTTAAATAACAAAGAATCAGGACAAAGTATTATAGGACATCACTGATTGGCTGATGACATTTGTTTACCCTTTTAACACAGTTATTCGTCATGGCGGTATCTTCTGTCGCAAGTTTTTTTCTGGCCACGCCCACTGCAAACATTTGGTGATTGATCCATCAACTCTTTCACAGTTTGGGGAAAACATCTTTCTGCTTTCCCCGATCAGTGACATCCCATTATACCATTTCTTTTCAAAATGGCAAGTGCCCCAACGGGGGACTCCATTGTTCCCCTGGTGGACTTCAATGCCCATGTGGCCAATGACAGTGGCACATGGAGGAGCGTGATTGGTAGGAATGGCCCCTCTGATCTGATCTCCAGTGATTTTGTTGATGGACTTCTGTGCTCGTCATAGTTTGACCAGCTCTACACCCTCTTTAGGGTGCTGGAGGGTTCGTGGAAGTTCGCTCATCCAGTCATATGTGTTTTGTGGATTTGGAGAAGGTGTTCGACAGTGTCCTATGTGGTATCCTGTGGAGGGTGCTCTGGGAGTATGGGGCCAGGAGAGCCTTACTGAGGGCTGTCCGGTCTCAGTATGACCAGAGAAAGAGCTTGCTTTACATAGCCGGCAGTGAGTCGGACCTGCATGTTGAAGCGGCTGGGATGAGGGTAGGGATGGGTATCATTAAGGTTTTAACGGTAATACTACTCCTATTGATACTGCTTATCGATAGGGTATTTTAACAATACTCTTACCGATACTTTTTGAGGACGAAAAATAAACAAATGAATAAATAAATAACAAATTAAGAACATAAAGTGTCTTATTTCCTCATTATGCAACAGCATTGTTTTTTTAACAAAACATTTTACTTTATACAGTAAAAGACAGTAAAAGAAGAGAACTTCCAGTGGATCCAGACTGCATTTGCTTCCAACCGACGAACTATAAAAAGACAAATAAGCACAAAAATAAAGGGACATTGGTTTTAGAAAATTAAAGCAAGTTAGGAACTGCAGCGAACTTCAGTAATGTGTGATGATTTTTCATAAACATCAAAGCAAAATTAGAAAAGACAGAACCAAATAAAACAACGCTCAGCAGTTTACAAAAGTCAGGCTGTGCACTGACCTCATGTGCTCACGAAAGCAAATAAAAGGTTAAAAGACAGCAAAAACGCTTTAAGAGAAAGAGTGATGACATTAGTTTGACAGTAATGAGTGCTTGTAATATTTTTTTATGGTGAATTACTGAGATATTCTTCGTTGGTCTGAGGCATTTTCGTGTACTTTGTTGACGGTCCCTGGCGTTTTCGTGTACTTTGTTGACGGTCCCTGGCGTTTT
>CM074490.1:7757748-7773833 GCA_037389245.1 Oryzias sinensis
TTCTGTCTTGTTTGTTTCTGTTTCCTGTTTTATTTTGAAAGGTTTCCTGTCTTGTCTTGTTTCTTGAGTTTTACTTCCTTTGGTCCCCATCTGCCCTGATCGTGTTCACCTGTGTCTTGTCTGCCCTGTCTGTATTTAAGTCTTGTCTCTGCCTTCCTCCTGTGCTGGTCCATTAGCTCTGTCTTGATGTTCATGTCATCCTGTCTAGTCCATGTTCCTNCTCAAATTTGACCTGATTGAATTATGTTTTTATACTTCATTTTTAGCTGCTGCCATGTTCTTTTAATTCCTGCAGGATTGCATCTACATGAAAATGAAATCAGAGACATTGGATTAGATTAATGTAACAATTACTTTTTGGAAAAACAATTTGCTAGTACCGCTTACTTTCTTAAGCCCATATAAACCTATACCACTTGATCAATACAAGGGTAGACAAGAGTTCACTTTTAAAAACACAATTGCAAGCATTAATATTAAACATAAGCTCATTAAGCTGGAGCGATCGCCCAACAGTGACCAGGACAGTCTCTGGCAACCCCGCTGTCCCAGCGAGTTCAGAAAATGGATGGAAGTTCGGGACAAAAATCCTTGCATTGAGCAGCCATATTGGACTTGATCCAGTCACCGAAAATGTCACATGCCCAAAGCTGAGTCCCCTGTGTGTAAACCTTGCAGCGCCTGACGCCCAAATCACGCCGCTTAATCTTAGATCGTGTCTGTTCATTGACGTAACATTGAAACTCGATGTCCTTGACACGGGAATCGGGTCCGGTGCGAATGCAGCATTAGTCACATCACATCTGCCCTTGTGGGTGTATGCAGGCTGTATGCTGATGATCGGCAAATCTGTGCTAGGCACTTAAGTGGTCTGCAGGAAATGTTTAGCTCATACACAACCTGGTGAGCCTGTAAGGCAAAAAAGTTCATGCATGTTTTCTACGGACATGCTGTGGGCGACAGGTCGTAGTGAACACTTATGCAACAAGCAAGTAGAAGTATGGGGCAAGTAGATGGATCTTTTCCTTTTTTCTGCCCCCACCCCACCCATTGGGTGCAACCTGGCTGTTAGAAATGTGAAAAATAGACAATGACAGCAGAGTTTGTTTGGACATCCTATGGGCCTCTCACAGGCACTTATGTATCACGTGCACACCCCATCAGTGAGTAATGAGACAGTGTGCACACCTCACTAATGGCTAGAGTGAGGCCTAGGACACTGTACAACAACATCACCTGTTCATCATAAATGCGTGCAACCTCCATTCTCCTTACAAATACTTCACGACACACATACCACATTCACAACAATTGCACATTTCATTTTCATGGTGTCCCTTAAGGTGGCTGTACCAGCCACAAGGGAATTGCAAGATACACCTGATCTCCCTTCAAGATGCAGTCACTCCTCTCTACGACCCTCTACAGACCCAGACAACCTAAAAACCTGTAGCAGCCATATGGTTCAACCCCCCATATGGCTGCATGTGACTAAGGCTTAAGGCTTTAGTTTGTTCTGCTCTGGTGCTTCAAAAAGAACCAGTGTTTTACCATATCAACTGAGCCTATTCAGGCCTACTTCAATGTTCTCTAACGCTGAACATTGAAGGGGATGTCTATACCACTCTATGGAGTTACATCTCAGAAAGTAAGAATAATTTATACTTAGACTGAAACACCTCAAGTCTTGTGAATTTGACGTGTATGGATTTCAATCCAGCGTCTCAGAAAATCACAATACTGCAAAAATCATTGTTGAAACTCAAAGTGTCTGAAACTAATTGACAAAATAACTTTGCAGAGGTTCCATGAGTCCATGAAAGGTCTCTCAGATTAGGTAAAGTAAAGTTTGCATTTCAGCTGGAAATCAAGGTGTTAGAGGCTAGGAGAAAAGTGGAAAGACGTGGAATTAATTTGGTTTGAAGTCAACAGACAGTGATGACAGGGTGCCATGTCATCTACTGGTATTGGTTCAGTGTTTTCTGAAGTCCACAGTCAATGCAGACATCTGCCAGGAAGTGCTAAAGCACTTCGTGCTGCAATCTGCTGACAAGCAGATTTATTTTCCAGGCAACTGAAGATGACCATAGTGTTGCTGTGTTTGACTGACCTGCAAACTCGCTTGACCTGAACTCAATAGAAAATCTATAGAAGGTTGTGAAGATAAGAGACACCAGACTCAACTAAGCAGATGACCTGAAGGCACCTATCAAATCACATTGCTTTAGGCGGACCACCTTAATGCTGCAGCGCATTGATGCAGTGTCTCATGCAAACAGAGACACAACCAAGTATTGAGTTGACAGAAATGAAGGTAGCTTTTAAAAGCTTGACATTTGCACCAAAAGGACGTTGGTTTGATTTGTTCTCCTGTGACATACACATTTTTTAAACACTAAACTTTAGATTTTAACAATCTAAAAGCTAAAACCACGAGAAATAAATGCTTGAAATTTGTTTTGCATACAGAAGGAGACTTTGTTGTTGATGTTCAGGATTATGTGCTGTGGTATCTGTTATTCAGTCATACTTGGTGATGGTAAGTTACTAATGTAGCCATAGCTGCCAGTACGCACCTGTGGCTCCCCTGGCCATTACCGGGACATTCATACGTGTTCACACACCAGTGGAGCCACACTGGAGGCAGGGAGGGTGAGGTGTATTTCCCAAGGACATAACAGTGGTTGACTGGGGGTAGCGGGGATTAAACCGCCAACCCTTCAATCATCGGCTGACCCCCTCAACCACCTGAGCCACTCCCGCCTCATTTGATATGTCACCAACATGAAGTATTTTTTCTCTCTCTGGCCAAATAAAAATAATTACCGTACGAATTTTTTTCAGTGTAAATTAACCACAAAGTATATTTTGATTAATAACACTTTATAATGTGAAGGATTTGCAACATTAATACAACAAAGAAAAGGAGTGACAGAGTTGAAAAGGGAAACCCCGTCACAAACCCTCCAAAATCTGAATCTTTAAAGCTCTTGAAGGCGGCGCCTTATCCTGCTGGAAGTAGCCATCAGACAATGGGTACACTGTGGTCATAAAAGGATGGACATGGTCGCCAATGATGCTCAGGTAGGCCTTGGAACCATGGAACCATGCTTTCATGTCTTTGAAGCCAAATTCTGCCCTACCGTCCGAATGTGGCAGCAGAAATGGAGACTCATCAGACCAGAGAACATTTTTCCATCTTCTATTGTCCAGTTTTGGTGAGTCTGAGTGAATTGTAGCCTCAGTTTCCTGTTTTTAGCTGACAGGAGTGACACCAGGTGTGGTCTTCTGCTGCTGTAGCCCGTCTCCAGGTTGGACGTGTTGTGTGTTCAGAGATGCTCTTCTGAAGACCTCGGCTGGAATGAACCAGTGGTTCTTTGAGTTCCTGTTGCCTTTCTATCAGCTGGAACCAGTCTGGTCATTCTCCTCTGACCTCTGGCATCAACAGAACTGCCGCTCACTGGATATTTTCCCTTTTTCTGACCATTCTCTGTAAAACCCAGAGATGGATGTGGGTGAAAATTACAGTAGATCAGCTACAAAGTCACGTCAAAGCTTCAAAGTCACGTCTGCCACCTTTCTTCCACAATCTGATGCTTGGTTTAAACTGCAGCAGATCATCTGGACCATATCCACATACAGTCAGGACCATAAATATTTGGACAGAGACACATTCTTTCTAATTTTGTTTCTGTACATTACCACAGTGAATATTAAATAAAACAACTCAGATGCCATTGAAGTGCAGACTTTCAGCTTTTATTCAATTCAATTCAATTCAATTTTATTTGTATAGCCCAAAATCACAACAACAGTCGTCTCGATGGGCTTCGAAGTAAAACATGAACTCAAAAGGACCATGAATACAAAGAGTTCAATAGGAAAATACAAAAATGGACTAACAAACTGACTAAGCTATACTGGCATCCCTGCCCTTAGACCCCCCTTCGCGGTAAGGAAAAACTCCCAAAAAAAAACGGATTCAAGAAAAAACGAAGAAACCTCAGGGGTGCCCACATGAAGGAGGGATCCTCCCCCAGGACGGACAGGCGATGTACCAGAACTCTTAGAGAAGAATTAACTTATCTAAATCTATAACTACATATTTAAAGTCCAGCAGACGAGCTTCATCCAGTCGTGGTTGTGGGGACAGTCAAAGGCGCGAGTCGAGCTGGAGACAGGAACCACAGCCAGGAGCAGGAGCAGAGACGAGGTACTCGGTCAGGTACAGAGCAGAGACGAGCCAGAGATGAGCCGGAGACAGGAACCACAGCCAGGTGAAGGAGCTGGAGCTCCTACACCTGGCTGTGGTTTTCAGCAAAGCCTGAAATTTTCAGCAAAGCCTGAAATCTTGAACTCATGGACATCAGCAGATGCTGGGTTTTCTCCTTCTGAATGCTCTGCCAGGCCTTTACTGCAGCGGCTTTCAGTTGCTGTTTGTTTCTGTCTGAAGTTTAGTCTTCAACAAGTGAAATGCTGCTCAATTGGGTTAAGATCAGGTGACTGACTTGGCCATTCAAGAATATTCCACTTCTTTGTTAATAAACTCCTGAGTTGCTTTGGCTGGATGTTTTGGGTCGTTGTCCATCTGGATTATGAAACGCCGCCCAATCAGTTTGGCTGCATTCACCTGGATCTGCGCAGACAGTGCTGCATTCACCTGGATCTGTGCAGACAGTTTGTCTCTGAACACCTCAGAATTCATTGGGCTGCTTCTGTCCTGTGTCACGTCATCAATAAACACTAGTGTCCCAGTGCCACTAGCAACCATGCACGCCAAGGCCATCACACTGCCTCCACAGTGTTTTACTGATGATGTAGTGTGCTTTGGATCAGGAGCTTCTCCACGCCTTCTCCATACTTTGTTCTTGCCATCATTCTGGTAGAGGTTGATTTTGGTTTCATCTGTCCAAAGGATGTTTTTCCAGAACTTTTTTAGATGCTTTTTAGCAAAGTCCAATCTAGCCTTCCTATTCTTGAGGCTTCTGAGTGGCTATCATCTTGCAGTGTTCCCTCTGGATCTACTTTCATGCAGTCTTCTTTTTTGGCTCCTTTCACCTGCATGGAGAGCTCCTTGACCGCATGTTGTCTGTTCACAGCAAAATCTTCCAAATGCAAGCACGAGTCCTCTAATCAAATCCAGGCCTTTTATCTGCTTCACTCATAATGACATAATAAGGGAATTGCCCACACCTGCACATGCAATAGCATTGAAGTCAATTGTCCAATTACTTATGAGCCAATGAAATGAAGGATTGTGTTAAGAAAATGCTTTAGTCTTTCACATTTTTATGCAATCTTTTTGTTCAACCCATGGAATAAAAGCTGAAAGTCTGCACTTCAATGGCATCTGAGTTTTTTTATTTAAAATTCACTGTAGTAATGTACAGAAACTAAATTAGAAAGAATGTGTCTCTGTCCAAATATTTATAGTCCTGACTGTAAATGTATTGAGCTGCTGTAATGTGATTGGCTGATTTGAAACAGCTTGAACTTACAATGAACATTTAGCCCAATAAACTGGGAAAAGAATGCAGACAGGACCTGCAGGCATTGGAAGAAACACCAGCCAATGTCAGAGGACAAAAAGCCAAACGTCACACCACTCCATCCAGGCAATAACGTAGAAAGTGACACGCAAACAAGGCATAAGAAAGGTGTGTTTTATCAGTTATAGGGAAAAATCAACTAATTAGAACACGGAAAATCTCACTGGTAAGTTTCCTTCTTGAAAGCAAGAATTTTGTTTCCACTCTTCTGGTTTTCCTTTAATTTACTGTTACAAACTGCTTAAACTCAAATGTAATTTTAAAATCAGCAGTTTGTACACTGAGACTAAAAAAGAAGGTGGGACAGAAGAAGTTGATGTACTGGGATAGCTCTTTTTCTTAATGGAAGTGTATCGACTGTCCTCAAACCACATTCCATGTATGCAAAGAGGGAAACTCATTATGTGGTGTTATAGACAAGTGTCGGCACCCCCACCTTCACTCAGACACATCCCCTCAGACTTAGAGCATCCGACCCCTGCCTCCTGTCTTCCTCATCCTTTTTCCTTCATGCCGTTATCCCTCCATTGTATCTATTGATTGGCCAATAATGTGTTTTCAGTAGTAGATTAATGGCACATTATCTTGACATGGGTGTCTGAAGGGACAGGACATGAGAGCCGATGTGAGCAACACTGCTTTTAATTGATATTCACTCTCTGTCTGCGTGTCAGACAGTTCTTTTTGTGTGTGTGGGTGTGTGTGTGTGAGAGTTTTTTTGCGGATGTAGCACGGAAAACATAGCTTGCGTTCAGATAGAAGTTAGTGAAATGTACACAAGTAATGGTATTATTAATAGAAAATGGTACTTTCCTGCAATGTATTGAGCTCAGGCAATATTAGAACCCATTTCATTTCTTTTTATTTTTAAATGAACTTTTCTGGCCAAAAGGAAATGTTGTTGGTCACCATTTAATTGTAGTTAATGATATTTGGTCTGTTTAAGTTAAATGAACAAAATCTCTCATCCTTTCACTAGACTTTTTGGAAAAAATACACATGTGGACATGCAGATGATGTTGTCCCATTGGCTTCATTGGGCCAGCACCTCCAGCTTGCATTGGGCCGGTTTGTGGGCGAGTGTGAAGCAGCTGGGATGAGGGTCAGTACCGCTAGATTTGAGGCCATGGTTCTCAACCGGTAAAAGGTAGTTTGCCATCTCTGGGTGGGTTGAGTGTCCCTGCCTCAGGGGGCGAGTTTAAAAATCTTGGGGTCTTGTTCACAAGTGAGGGAAGACCAGAGCGTGAGATCGGAGCAGCGTCGGTAGTTATGCGGTCGCTGTACCGCTCTGTTGTGGCGTTGTGGTGAGAGCTGAGCCAGAAAGCAAAGCTCTATATTTACTGGTCGATCTTCGTTCCAATACTCACCTATGTTCATGAGCTCTGGGTTATGCCCAAAGAACCAAGTTCAAGAACCGTAGGGGGGCTGGACGCTCCCTTAGAGATGGGGCGAGGAGCTCGGTCACCCGCGGAGAGCTCGGAGTAGAACCGCTTCTCCTCCACATCGAAAGGAGCCAGTTGAGGTGGCTTGGGCATCTAGTCTGGATGTCTATGGACGCCTCCCTGTGGAGGTGTTCCGGGCCTGTTCCACTGGGCGGAGGCCCAGGGGAAGACCCAGGACAGGCTGGAGAGACTACGTCTCTTGGCTGGCCTGGGAACACCTCGGCGTCAACCCAGACTAGCTGGAGGAAGTGGCCAAGGCGAGGGAAGTCTGGACATCTTTGACTGGATGGATGGATGGATGAATGGATGGATGGATGGATGGACGGACGGACGGACGGACGGACGGACGGATGGATGGATATGTCTACTGTTGCTATAACCACTGAAATTGCTGGGATTACACAACAGTGCAAAATGTATTTCATGTCATAGACCAAGTCAGAATCAGTGCCAACAATCTGTACCCTCTTTGACCAAAACAAGACTTTCCAGTACTAGAACTGAACTCAAAATGGATTAGTTGAGCATTATTTTTGAAGCTTCATAAGTTCCTGAGTTGATAACACAATGTGACTTCAACACAGTTGGGTAAACAGGGCTGTTGCTGGGTGTTTTGGGGGACCCTTGGTGAAAACAAACTCAGGGTTCCTATAGACTTGATTAATTGTTGAAATAGTTCTAGTCTAGTTCAGTAGTCTAGCTCAACAAGAAGTGCAACCTCAGCAACAACAACCATAACTAAAGACAAGTATTGGGCAGCAAAAAAATAACAATTTTTCCAAAAATGTTAAAATTGGCACAATTTCAATAAATAAAGTAATTAAAATGACACAAGTGTAAAGTATTTTTTACAAAGAAAACACATTCTGTGAATTCACAGACAGTCTTCCAGGTGGGGCCTTTTTTGGCTCATCTTCTGGCCATCAGAACTTCTATGAATGAGCTGCAAATTTCTCTGCTTTCATGTGTCTCCCAACCATCTAAAACGGCTAACTTTTGCCCAAATTTAAAAAATTCCAAATCCACAGCTTTCTTTTCTGTATCCTGTTCAATTCTTGCAGTGATTGGAGGACTAAAAGGCTTTGATGCAGGAGGGGTTACCAGCACAACACATGCTGTTGGTTTCAACAAAACGTAACTTTGGAATATTTAGCAGATCGTGAAAAGAATCCACGGGAGAAAGATGGCGGCTGCGCGTTGAAAGTACTTTATTGTACTTCATTCTTAGCTAGTCAAATTTATTCTTTGCACTTAGCTTCAATTGCAATTAACTTCTGGCTGCAGTCCAGCCGCTGCACTCCCACTCCTCTTTCTGTCTCTGTATCACTTTCTTTCATCGGATTTCCTCCCCACCATCATCTTTCAATTTCCTCAAGCAATTTGCATTATGGAGGGGAGGGGGTGTCTAAATAAGCGGATCAATACAGCGGATCAAGACACTCCTTAAGTGTAACACTCCTTAAGTGTAACACATACACACATATACAGACCTGACATCTCAGATTTCCAGCCCTAACTAAAACCCTTTTGTTTACTGTACGATGTCTTGTGTCGCGTAGTTTCGGGTGTCGTGTTTCTCATATGCACTGAGCTCAGGGGAATCTGTTTCACATGGACTTCAGCTCGGTAGCTAGTTTTTCCTACTCAAAAATTTTTTTCTTCTTTTTTTTCGCATTCAGGCCCAAACCTCGGCAGCTGCCATCTTTTCTGGCGTCTCCCGTCATCTTGGAGGACGACCTTTGTCAGATGACAGAGAGAGGGCAACAGAGGTTAAAGAAATGGCTGAGCTGACTGAGGGGCCCCCACCAAGTCATGCAGAAAGAAGCCACTCGTAAGACTCGTTTGGGGTTTGCCTGGCCCCCGCTACGCCACGGCTGCGGTAGAGCACAGAGCTGTTCAGCCACACAAAAGTGGATTTCAGTTCTTTCCTACACAAGCAGGCGCTCATCAACCCGTCCTGAGCAACAGCCTGTCCCCCCCCTCCACAACACCCTGTGCTCCTCAGTCCCTTTCATTAAGTGGTAATCACACAGGCTCAGGCTTCAGTGCACAGGGGCCAGTGATGAGATGTGACAAGGCAGGGGGCGTGGGGAGGTACAGTAGAACGGAGTCACAAAACAAACAGAGCTCAGTGGTAGCAGCAATTAGCAGGTCTAAGAAAAACTAGCAATGGGCCTTAACATGTTTTAAGCGTGAAGTAGAACAAATCTGAGGTTCTTCCACACGTTCAGGTCTCTTAACTGGAACAGCCATGTTGACAGCATGTTACCACACCTTGTTTCCTGAAAGTCTGCTGAGCCGTTGAGGATTGTGGGTAGTGGTAGCGGCGGCCTGAGTCTCCTCCAGCTCTGAAACACGAGACAGGCAGCCGGATGTCTTCTGCTTGGCGAACACGCTCCTGCACAGGATGCTTCTCAAATCGTTGTTTTGCGGTACGAAGGGGGGCTTCCACGTTTCCTATTCCGATACAAACGGATCAGGATTGTCCCGTCACCATCTTCAGGAACGCTTTCACGCCACATCATGAGTCCGTCCTTCAGAGGTCTGCCATTTATGTTGAATTATCCCAAAGAGAGAGGTGTAGTGATGCGTTGAAGCGGTCAGAGCAGAATGACAGTCAGAGAAAGAAAAGGAAGACAGAAAACCAACAACACCCTAATCACAAGTTATGTCCTCAGAGGAAATTAAACCAGCTAAAAATACATAAATATAACAATTATGTGTAATTCCAAAATAAATCTTTTTGGCTAATTTAATATTTCTGTTAAATGGAATATTATTTTTAGGAATATTAGAGAGCATGTGGCTACAAAGAAAATCCAATTATGGAATTATTCTTTTTCTCCACAACAGACTAAATTCATTGCTGTCAATTTACTGTTTTGTGCCAAATATGTTGACATTTCACAGTTTCTTTCATTGAAAGTTTCTCGTTACACAAGAATTATCTTTTTTTTTTGTGAGTACGTCTCCAACCAGAAAATGAGCAAAACTGTACAAACTGATGTTTTTCTTTGTGTGGAGGGATTTCTGTGGATGTGCTTGATTTCAGCGGCTGATTATTAGGAGAGCTTTATGTCTGCTTTTTTCACAAAAAACAGGATTAGAATTATTTTTTTTTTGCTACACCAGCCACCAAACCTGCATATTTGGTCTGAAGCCAGGCTGAGAAGCAGTAATGTTAAAACATGCCTCATTCAGATTATTTACTGTAGACCAAATCTGACCACTTTCCCTGTAAATCTGACATTTAAAATGTAAAACTTTTCATATAATAAATATAATTTTATATAATTTAATAAAATATTTAATTATATATTTGCTATTTTCTAAAAACGCTTCACTCCAAACCATACCCCCCCCTCGTATTTTAAAGTTCTGTTGCTTTATTATTTTTATTATTTTTCCCAAATTCTTAAGAACTGTTTCACCATGAAATCTTTCTAAAGTGTTAGTTTGCTTGTGCTGCTGAGGCCTGATAAAGGTTGATGCTGTAAAACCGACTCACTACTAATTCATTTGCAGAAATAATACTCTGTCATCAAGAATAATATATATATATATTTAAAAAAATACAAATAAGGTATCTATCAAAATAATATTTATCTGAAATTACTGAATCCGATATGTACATTTCTTAAAGTTCTTTTTTAATTTCACTTTAAGAAAAGGTGTAATAATCTTCTAGGCAAAGTGGGATAAAATTATAGTTATAATAAAATAACTAGAAAAGAAAGCATGCGCAAAAGAAAAATGAACTGTTAATTACATTCATTTAAATACAAAGATAATTTCTGTATTTTAAACTTCCTTACAATACAGGAAATGCATGCAGATAGGCTACAGTAATTTCTTTGGTGGCTTTCGCAGCAATAAAACTGGTTAACTATAAAATAATAATAATAATAAAATATATGATGTAAACAACAACAGGCTGTGAATGCTCATGTTTCAGGCATCATCAGTGAAGCCGGGTGGAAGTTCAGAGTCAGGCCTTCCGGAAAGCCGCAGCCGGCGCTGAAAATAAATAATGCCGCGTATTCTGGGCCGTTTCCTTCAGTCTGAAAACGAGGTTCCGGTCTCGCTGGACCCCCCTAAATACTTGAAAGTTGGCAACAAAACTAGCAGGAGCGTCTGTTGATCGCTGGAAGCCTCATACGTCTCCGTCGTACAGGCTGAAGTACTTGTTGGCGCTGGAGAAGCAGAGGTAAGGCGTGCCGCCGCCCGGGTACACCACGGGCAGCGGCACCGGCAGCAGGCACCTCCCCAGCAGGCTGCTCTCCTTGTACAAGGCCGGCAGCTGCCCCGCCGCCACGGGCTTTGCTGCCTCGGGGAAATCACTCACCGGTCCGTCTATCTCTGTGGAGATTTGTCGTTTCAATTTATTCCTGCGGTTCTGAAACCAGATCTTGACCTGCGTCTCCGTGAGCTGCAGAGAGCTGGCGAGGCAGGCGCGTTCCGCGCTGCTCAGGTACCGCTTCATGTCGAAGGTAGACTCCAACTGGAAGATCTGTCTCTTGGAAAAGATGGTGCGCGTTTTCTTTTTCGTGATGACTTTGCTCCTTTTGCTGGGGCTGCCTCCCTGGAGCGCCTCCGCCGCCGCGCTGCTGGAGATGCTGTCGTCGCAGCTGCTGTCCCCGCTCTCATAGCTTGCGCTCGTCCTTTGGATACCCGGTTCCGAGTCTGCGCTGCAGGTTCTGGTCGACACTGAAAGACAAGTGACACAGTTGGTGAAAACTCAGCGCGCGCAGCCACTGCTGTGAACTTTCACCAAACTTCTGTTCGAACTTCCTCCCGTCTCGTCAGAGGAATCCGGCGCGCGTCTTACCGCTTTGGTCCGGCCTCTGCTGGCCTGCGGTGTCCTCACGCAGCTCATCCCGCAGTCCGCTGGAGTCAGAGCTCGTCCCACTCGGCTTCAGGTTGAGGATGTTGTCAATTGTGAACTTGAGGGAGGCGCTGGGTCGACATGGGGCCGCGGCTTTGCTCATATTCTCCCAGACGTTAGGCGCTTTCCGTGCGTTCTTCCTCGTTACTGCGGCCACTGACGCACCATATCAGCAGCTGCCGCTTCTGAGCAGACACTGCCTGCCGCCGCGCGTTCTTCTCCGACTACACAACCGCTCACGGAGCGCGTCGCCGCCGCTGATTGGCTCAGCGCAGCGCTCGGTGTGCGCCAATGGCGGGGAGGGAGGAGGACGGGACGCCCCCCCTCCCTTCATTAGTCACATTACTCCTCCTCATCCACCCGCAGCAGCGCTGTCTGCAGCCCTCCAGAGCCCCGCCGGTCACCTACTCAGCTCTGATGCTGAGAAACATGAGGTTGTTTTTTGTCTCAGCTGCGCGTGCGGCTCTTCTTTCTAAATTAAAAAATGTATTGTTGTCATGAAAAAAAATTGAAACTTTTTTACCTAAAGCCTTTGCTTCATCCGCTTCATGCAGCTTGCATGTTATTTGTCTGCGTCACGTGATAAAAAGGGAAAACATGCAGCAAGGTTTTCATCAAAGCTATAAAAAAAAGAAACCCTTCTCTTCTTCTTTTTGTGATTTGTCTGCATGGATGTTATCATTTGAACCATGGAAGACTCTTGTGTGATAAACAAAGGAGAAGCTGGGAAGTGCTTGATTTTTTTTATTCTGTGAAAATGTGAGAAACTTGGAAACACGTGACTTTAAATATAAATTTTAGCAAAAATATGTGATTTCAAACATACAAGTTTTTACAGTCCTCTTCTGAGCAGAAATGTAAAGACGGGGTATAAATATGCCGCTCTTCAGACGCAGGCTGCCCGTTTGTGTTCATGACTAACGGAGGTCTGCTGCAGTCCTCACACCAAGCCGGTCATCTGCGCCCTGAGCACGCTCATGGACTGAGCAAACGACGACAGGGGGTAGACGGAGCCTGAGAAGCCCACCGCCGGGGCAGAGCCCGGATGCCGGCTCAGGCTGAAGCTCAACGCGCCGGCGGCGGCGGCGGGGGGCGCTCCCCCGTCATGGTACAGAACGGGCACCCGGACGATCCGCTGGCTGGAGTTTGGGATGTGCGCTGCCTCCAGGTCAGCGGCGAGCTGCCGCTTCCACTTGTTCCTCCTGTTCTGGAACCAGATCTTCACCTGCGTCTCTGTCAAATGGAGAGACGCGGCCAAGCCCGCCCTCTCCGTGCTGCTCAGGTAGCGCTTGACGTCGAAAGTGGACTCCAGCTGGAACACCTGGCTGCGACTGAACACGGTCCGGGTCTTTTTCTTGCGGGTGCAGCCCGGCTCGGACGCCGCGTCCGGCTCGGAACGTGCGTCAAGGGCGCTCGGTGCGTCCTCGTTGTCGTCCGTTAAGCAGCAGTCGCCAGTTTTCCTGTCGGTTTCGTCGCTGCTCTCCGTCGTGGGCTCGGACACGGCGGGTGAAGCCCGGTCACAGCACGGATCCACGGAACTCGTGTTGCCCCGTGGACCTAAAAAAGAACACACACACCAAACATTCAGAACTGGAGTTCTGGCTCGTGATTCATCTACTGTTGTAAAGGGGTTCTGAGAAATGTTTTTATCAATCCGCCGCACGAAAGATGACTGAAGATGGAATTTAAAGAGTCTTTTTTTTATACAAAGAAAGGCCCTGGAGCCTGTAGTTGTGGTAATGAATTGAGGACGATGGAGCACAAAGTTTAGGAAGTTTGGTTTACTTTACACAGTTGTGTTTTACCCGAAAACGTTTTTATTTGTTGAAGTGGGGACAATAAAACCACCTTTTCCCCTAGTGTAGCCCACTCATTTTCTTACTCTAATTTCTTTTTAAACTCCCCATTGCTTTAATTCCCTTTACTGAACTGTTTTCTTATTTTCAGCCGCGTAAAAATGATCCATGATTTAAAAAAAACTCCTGGAGCGCAGCAGTGTTGCTTCTGCGCAGTCAAATGAAAAAAAAGGAAATTGGCCTTGAAATCCCAGCAGAACTGAGTGAGTAAAGATGATTGTAGAGTGAATGTTCGTGTTCTTTAAAAGGAAAAGACGATTCTCCTCTGAGAGATGTGAGGAATAAAGGATTTTTGGCAAAATCATAATAGAGGTTATCTATAAGTTTAGATATGGATTTTGACGGTCGCCTGGGGTCACTCGGTGCAGGGCCCTGGCCCCCACCCCCTTGCGTGTCGCCCTGTCCCTCCCTCATCCTGGATGCGTCCAAACATGTGCGGGGTGCTGTGTAGTCTCTTCTTTACTTATGGCGGCTGCAGCATCACAGTAAACAACAAAACAGTTCTTGTTCATAGTTTTAATCTGTGAAGTCTGTATGAAGAGCTGCGCATCCCCCACCCCCGCAGAGACTTCAAATAGGGTGGAGATGTCCCCGCATAAACGATGGCCAGCTATCACACCTGGACCCCCAGTACTGTCCATCCAACGCTGTTCCGACGGCCCTGCGAGCATCCGCGCCGCCAAAGACGGTTGTGCTTGACGTGCCGTCCTGCGCTTTTGTTTTGGAATGCTGGGGGCATGCGTGCGTAATTCCTAATCCTCGAACCGAGGCACCGACACACCAAATCAGAGGATAGCCACGGCCTGCGCCCGCTTTTAAAGCAGAGAAGAAATGGCTTTTGTGTGTCTGACATAGAACGTGGGTCTTCCAGGCGAGCGCGAGCTGCGGTCGAAGCGCGTTCGCCTTTGAAAGTTTGGCGGAGCGGAAACGCCTGCTGATGATCCTGCTCCTTAGGATTCATTCACCAACCTGAGCAGCCTCTGCGTTAGTCCACCGGACAGAAAAGCAAACAGATGGACGACTGCAAGCAAATGACTTTTTATGGCCCATTATGAGCGGGAGCCAGGCGTCAAACGCGACGCAGCAGCGCCCGCAGCGCGATCCAAGAAAGAATAATTAGATGTGGTCATTTGCACTTTGGCCAAACACAAACTCATCTCAACAGCAGCCGCGTTGACTTACTGTATGACGATTCTGAGGCTCCGAAAGTCGCAGTGGACTTTGCGAGGCTCCACGCCTCTGAGGAGCGTCTTCTGGATGCGGACTCCTCCGGCGCTGGGGCGCTCCCGGCGGGCCCGTGAAATGCTTCAGGGTGGCGCTGCGTTGCTGCAGCTTCGGCACCACAGTCCGTCCAGCAGCTGCCAGGCGCAGACCCCGGCTCATCCCACCCTCTGCGCAGCAGGTTCTCGATAAAAAACGACGACGCCCTCGATGAAGTCGCGCGCTGGACGTCCTTCGACTTGTCCTGCATGTCCTACCTCAGATGTCACGGTGCTGACGCGCGGAACTGGCTGACTTTCGGTCGTGCGTCACGGCGTCGTAAAGTCCAAACACTCATCTCAAGGGGGGATCTGTCGTGAGGGGGACTCGGGGTCTCCTCAGCGGGCGCGGATGAGAGGCAGAAAGCGAAAACGTCAAGTCAGACAATGAATGAGCCGAAGACCGCTGGCGATTGGACGAGCACGGCAGCAAATGGGGTTTTCCAAGAAAAAGACCCGTGTGCGTGTCGTGCGTCAGCCGCTGCGCGCGCACGTGCGTTTGCGTTCACGGTGTGTTCAAGGCCGAGAGGAGCAGAGACCACCTGTCTTAACCTTAGGGTCTGACACAAAGCAAATACAAAATCCCCTGGAGAGGAAATTTTACCGATTGCTCGTTTGTGTGCGCGCGCATCATAACTGCCACTCATCAAATCAAAAGGAGGCTTGATTCCTTTCTTTGTAAATAGTTTTTTTAAAGGTTCACATTTGTTCACATCTGTTGGGGGGGGGGGGGTGCTGGGTCACAGTGTGTACAGTACAAACCCAACAGTTTTCCAACCAATGGAAGCCAGCTTTTCAGATCAGTGATGTGAGGCGTTTAACTAAATTAGGGTCGATGGGTGTCTCTACCCTTCTCAGTGAAATGGCAAGGCATCAGAACTTTTATTTCACTTAGTAGAGTCAGCGGCGCTGACCTTTAGCTCTGTGCGCGTTTCCGTGTCCCCCCCCCCCCTACCAAAGGGCAGACTTACCCTTTGACAGAGGATAATGCTGCTCTTCAACATAGCTCTCAGTCCAGACGACATGCAGCACCAGAGCCGAGCCCTGCACCTGTCATGTCATGCAGACCTCAAAAGGCCTCGAATAAAGCCTGT
>CM074490.1:7774333-7846120 GCA_037389245.1 Oryzias sinensis
AGTCTGCTTGTTGTCATCTTCAGTCACATGAAATCCCCTGTGACCCCGATGACCTTCATGTCAGCTCTTTGAGGCCGTGACACACTGCTGCTGCGTACAATTTGCACATTTTCCACGTATGACCTATCTGCCTTTTATGATACATGCATGAAATACGTCAGGGGTGTCAACTCATTTTGGTCTAGGAGCCAAAATTTAATCCGCTTGGTTTCATGTGGGCCAGACCAGTAACATAAAAGCAAAATAAATTATGGTCAGCTTGTTTTCCTTAGCTTTGTTTTTTTTGTTGTTTTTCTTAATTGGAAAAAACGCCTCAACCAACATGGTAGCCTAATACTTATTATTACACATTCATTCACAGAGGCCAAAGGATCTAAAATAAAATGCATTTCACTTAAAATAAATGGTTTATTCAATTCTATACAGACTTAATATCTGACACTTAAGCAAACTCAATAATAAACTCAAGAGGGGCTACAGAAAAAAATGAAACACGCTGCCTAAAATGTAGATGTGAAAATCAATGAAAATTTTACCTAAATTAAACTTGCAAACATTTGTGAACACAAGAATTTGGAGTTGACCTCCTCTCTCTCTTGAAACTTCACCTGGCCGTCAATATCAGGATTCAAATCCTGCACAGCAGCACATTTTACTGTCATTCAAGTGTGTAAAACACAATGAAATGTCCAATCATCTGTTCCTGGTTACTGACTGAATTTTGCGGAACCACCTGCCTTCTTACTGACCTCTGATGGGGCGCCATCAGTGACCAGACTGACATCATGTGACCAGTTCACTCAGACATCGTCCAGCGCAGTAACTAGGGAGCAGACAATGTCATCAACTGTTGTTGTGTCCATCAACTCAAAAAAACTCTGCTGTGACGGTCTCTTCATCACCTCAAATTAATATGCACAGTTGTGCAACTTGTGTGATGTTGTTGCTTTAATTAATACAGACTGAAAATGCAATAAATGACTGGATTCTGTCTTTCAATTGGTGTCCAAGTCTCCTCAGAGATGTTGTATCTGCAAATGCAATCCTTGGCAGACATATGTTGGCAAAGATCGACTACTTTTTTGGGCACAAGACAGCCTTCAGCATTTTTTCACAAGTTAACCATCTTAAAATGGTTTGGATGTTTGCACCAACTTATAAGCAATAAGGTGTCTGTCACTGCTCCATCATTGACGTCACGGCTGCAGTAAATCCAGACGGTTGTTTTTTTCAGTCTAGCTACTAGTTAGTAACTTCTTTTCTTATTAACTGCAAATGGTGAAACTTTTCTTTATGGTGAATCTCAACGTGGTGCTGAATGTTATATTCTTTGAGTGCTGTGACATCCTTATAATTTTACTCTTCATGAGTGGGACAGATTAAACCATCTGGCGGGCCGGATACGCCCATCAGGCAGTATGTTTGCCATTCTGATATGTGTAATTTGTGTTAGTTTAATTACCAAATGAAAAAGTTTAAATTTGATTTATACATGCAATAACCATCACAGAATAAAATTAAAAGAAGTTACTCAGGCCGTAGGTCGTAGCGTCGCTCCCTCTTGAAGACAGCTTAAATTATGATAAGGTTCAACCGGCGGTAGGCTCCGATAGTGAGGGAGGCTGAAGGGCGGTTTTCCTCGTTCGAGCCTCTCAGTGCTCTCTAGCAAGGGAGATGTCTCCAGGTGCACACGGTCACCCATGCTCAGGTTGCGCTGTCACACTCGCGGCCATCTCTCCCCGAGGCGCCGTCTGCGGACAACACAGGCACCTCAGTGACAAGCAGAGAAACCACACCCATTCTAATCAGATCATCCACCAAGAGATCCGTAAGACTACGCTTGTTAATAGGTCTTGAAAATAAAACGCCAAAATGAATCCCAATTTGCACCAAATACACAAACTGCAGAGCAGACAGCCAAGTAAACCCAATAAAAATCCTGAACAAGCTCCCACTTATGTTACATCCTACCCCAAGGACGAGAGAAGATAGGTAACATAAAGAAATAATATTTTAGCCTGTAGGAATTAAAGACTGCCAGTGCAGCTGTTTATTTGAGTGACAGCTGCAAAGGTGAAAGAAGTTAACAGTGTAGTAGAGCTTCTGTAAAGGGGACACACGCACACACCCACACACCCAGACACACACACACACACACACACACACACACACACACACACACACACACACACACACACACACACTAAAAGGCCTGGGGCCATAACAAACCTATTTGAACTGCTGTTGAACTAGAACATAAACAACAACCATGGCGGACGATGCTGCTGAGACCAGTCAGTGGAAGCGAGGTCACCGATTGGATTAATATTTGGGGTGACAGCTATTCAAGCTAAACTCAAGGGCTCTTATCGCAACCGGGCGGTTTTTGAAAATATTTCCAGCAAAATGGCCGAGCGTGGTGTTGAACCTTTCCCGCGATGACTTTTTTTTTCTGTCTCCCTTTCTGACCATGGTCAGAAGCGCGGGGGACAACCGAAGGCGGATCCTCCTCCGGGGTTCACTTCCCCGTTCTGACCCTTAGATTCTTCATAACGGGGTAATAAAGAGTCAATAGCATTTATTCTGGGGGAAACCTTTTATTACAGTACTCCTTCCTCCGTAACACACAACATGAATGCGCCCCCCCCATTCTGTACCGCTACACGCGCTCTTCTCTTCTCTCTCTCTCTCTCTCTGTCTCACACGCTCGCGCGGCCCCAGCGCATACACATCCCCATTCCACAACAGTGGGTACAGACGATCCTGGTTCCAATGCCTTCTTAAAAGGAGATTGTAATAGACCTTTTTAGAAAAAAACGGAAACACGTCATCAAAGTGTAAACCTAGTTCCGGCTTGTGCTTTGCTGGCGGAGGAATGGCAGAGCCTTGAGTGTTTTTTTAAGAGCCTGAGTTGTGTTCAGCGCCGATGTGATGAAGAGTGTGAAGATGCATTCGTCCACTAAAGGAGACAAATTGGACAAGGGATATAAATTCGTCCACAAAGAGTTTATCCACCATTACCAAGGTAAGCTTCAGCTAGCTTTAGCCATAGCCGCATCATCACCGGTAACTCTGTTTACGTCAACTGTAAATCCTGGTGTTATTAATTTGTAATATAAGGTATAACACATCGCAGTGAATATGTTGTGTGTATGTTTAAGTGAAAAGGCATGAGATAAACATAACACCCAAATATTTGGTGAAGCTGTAAATAAGAAATATCACCAACATTCAAGTTGCCCGTTTTGTGTTCTGCCAGTTCTTGCTGCAGTTGCGGCACTTTCATAACTTACTATTAGTATTATTTTTCTGAAAGTAGGGTGACCAGGCGTCCTCTTTTCCTCTTTTTTTAATACTTATAATAAAATAACATTGAACATAGATGAAATGTAGTCATATTTGCTTTATGCACGCAGCTCTGAACACCAATTACTCTCGATGAAATATCTCACAAACTCACTTCCCTCCTCTTTTTCACTAACTCAAATCTGGTCACCCTACTGAAAGTTATAGTTTTGTGTTACATTGATGTAGCAACATAAGTATGTCTTAATTGTAACCTATTTAATTTATTGTGTCTAGATATCACTGGATGCAGAAAGTGCCAACCTGAAAGCTTTCTCCTGCAGTTGTGCGGCTGGTAAAGGATTCTGCAATCATATAGTTGCCATCCTGTTCCAGACCGCACAGTTCACAGCTGGGTCTGCAGGCTGCTCCAACCCCCCTGGCCTGCAGAAGTGGCTTGCAAAGATGTCACAGACCAAGAACACAGGTGGGCTTGTTATCAAATTATCATTATGATTTAAGAACGGATGTGTATCCAACAGTTTAAATTATTATAAAAACATCCCCAGTAGTGACTGCAGACTGTAATTGCTTTTTGCCTTTTACTTATAAGGGATTCCATCCTGAACCGGTTAGTGAGCTGGTGGTGCAAAAGCCCAAAACAGTTGGCAGGGACGGTCAGAGGTCCACACTGTACAAGGCATATATAGGTGATTCATTTAACTTTTTGTTGCTTTGTGAGCAAGTTAAGTTGTTTTTTTCTAATCTTATGACTAACCAAATTATGGTTATTGCAGATATAATAAATAAAATTTAAATGTAGTTATGCACTTATGTCTAACTTTTGTGTGTTGTGTTTCTCTTGTGTAGGACCACCGCCAGATCCATACAGCGGGGAAAATAAGTATTGAACATGTCAACATTTCTCTAAAAAAACATATTTCTAATCGAGCTATTGACATGATGCCGGCATCAACCCAAGTAAAAAACATATAAAGAAATCCAAACATTTATTTCCATAAATGAAGTTATGTGTAATAAAGTGAAATGGCACAGGGAATAAGTATTGAACATGCTTACTGAAATTTATTGAATACTTAGTGCAAAAACCTTTGTTGGTGATTACAGCCTCAAGACGCCTCCTGTATGGAGAAACCAGTCGAATACATTGCTCAGGTGTGATTTTAGCCCATTCATCCACACAAACTGCCTTCAAATCTTCAAGGTTGCGGGGGTCTCTTCTGTGAACCCGGATCTTCAGTTCTTTCCAAAGATTTTCAACTGGATTCAAGTCTGGGATTGACTGGGCCATTCTAGCAGCTTTATTTTTTTTTTCTTCAACCAGTTGAGTGTTACCTTGGCTGTGTGCTTGGGACCGTTGTTTGCTGAAAGATCCATCCTCTTTTCATCATCAGCAGCCTTGCAGATGACAGCAGATTCTGATCAAGAATGTCTCCATACTTTTCTCCAGTCATTATTCCTTCAATGATATGAAGTCTACCAGTACCACATGCTGAAAAACAGCCCCACGCCATGATTCTCCCACCTCCAAACTTGACTGTTGGTATGGTGTTTTGGGGGCGATGTGCGGTGCCATTTTTCCTCCAAACATGTTGTGTCTTATGACATCTGAAGAGTTCAATTTTGGTCTCATCTGACCAGAGTATCTTCTCCCAGAATGTCATGGGTTTATCCAAATGTTGTGTTGCAAACTCCAAACGAGCTTCAACATGCTTCTTCTTCAAAAATGGAGTCTTGCGTGGTGTGCGTGCATGGAGGCCATGGCGGTTGAGTGCATTACTTATTGTTTTCTTTGAAACAACGGTACCTGCTGATTCCAGGTCTTTCTGAAGCTCTCCACGAGTGGTCCTGGGCTGTTGGAGAACCCTTCTGATGATTGTTCTGACTCGTCTGTCGGAAATCTTGCGAGGAGCACCTGGCCGTGGCAGGTTTATGGTAATGCCGTGTTCTTTCCACTTCCGGATGATGGCCCCAATGGTGCTCACTGGAACTTTCAGAAGTTTAGAAATGCGCCTGTAACCAATGCCTTCAGTGTGTTTTGCAACAATAATGTTGCATAGGTCTTTGGACAGCTCTTTGCTTTTACCCATCATGCAATGCTTCTTGTCTAACACCTTGCTAACACCTTTTTAAAAGGCATCAGTGAGGACTATACCAGCTGATATTACTTTGCACAAATAGGGGGCAGGTTAACCTTCTGAATACTGAGAAACTCCAGCTGCTTTCTTGGCTTGCCAGACCTTTTTACCCCTCCTTTTCTTCATGTGTTCAATACTTATTCCCTGTGCCATTTCACTTTATTACACATAACTTCATTTAAGGACATAAATGTTTGGATTTTTTTCTATGTGTGCATTACTTGGGTTGATGCCGACATCTGGTGAAAATTTCGTTTCAATAGCTCAATTAGAAATATGTTTTTTGAGAGGAATGTTGACGTGTTCAATACTTATTTTCCCCGCTGTATTTGATGGCATCTGGAAGCAGATTATGCCAGGTGCAGCCCCAACCTCTCATGGCTGTGTTGGACGGGTTTCTGAGATGGAATTAAAGAAAACTTGGATATATATTATGGCAATTGCATGAATGCATACCTTAAATTACACTTATCTTGTCTTTAACAATCAGTTCAGCCTTCTGTCTTACTGTTGATGATCTGTAATGTTATTTTTTATTGTAAATGTTTGATATTATTTGTGTTGTGTTTAATCAGTTGTTGTTACGCATACCCAAAAATTAAATGAGGCACAATTTTGACCAAAATTTTTTATTTGTTTATCTAGTTTTTTTGTGAAGTCAATGTCACATTTCTACGGAGCCTGTGTCCTGACATTAAGATATAAAAATATATCTTGTTCCCACAGATTATTATCTTGTTCCCACAGGTTATTATGTCGTTCGCACGAAATACTATTCCGTTCCCACAAGATACTTTTCCGTTCCCACAAGATACTATTGCGTTCCCTCAAAATACTATTCCGTTCCCTCGAAATGATTAAGTCGTGCGAACGCAATAATTATGTCGTTCGAACGCAATAATTAATCCGTTCGAACGCAATAATTATTCACGTCATAAGTCATTAATCATTTTGAGGGAACGCAATAGTATCTTGTGGGAACGGAATAGTATTTCGTGCGAACGACATAATAACCTGTGGGAACAAGATATTAATCTGTGGGAACAAGATATATTTTTATATCTTAATGTCAGGACACGGGCTCCGTACATTTCAACAGAAAAATATTAAGAATATAACAATTATATTTAATTAGATTTTAAGATAAGGTGGAAACACTAAATTTTTCCATACTGTTTGCACATTATACATTATTTATATACCAAACATTAATTCACTCTTCAAAACAAAAAAGTCTTTGATAATTTGCCCAAACACGGCAGTTTATCCAGATCGGATTCACACTGCCCATCAGTGTGAGCGGCACGGGAGAGTCCCTGATGTGAAAGGACTTTATCCTACTGATCACACGTTCCACTATAATTGTGAGGTGGGTAATGGCTTGATTTTGTTCTGTTTCCTCCTTGCTGATTGAGCTGAAAGCTTAAAAGGTGGAATGATGATCTTAGATTCAATGTCAGTAAGGAAATCATGAACGAGGAACTCTTTGTCCGCCATGACATCGTCTCCTGGCTCCAACAAAGGAACTTGGCTTCTAAGTCATGGATGTAATCCAAAGCCTCATCCAGAGCACCTGTAAAGATAAAGAAATTAAAAACCAGTCTTACCATATTTATGCACACAACAACACAGTAATCATGTTTCAAAAAGTATTTTAAGTATTTAATTACAAATACATTTCATTTATTTTTGTTAAGGAAAATACAAAATGACAAAATGCTCAAAATTAATTAAATACATGTAATGCAAATAGGTGAGAGCATGAACAGCTTTTATTATAAATATTAATTTGTTCAGGTAGAAATGCATTTATCCAATAACGGTACACATAGTTGACCAACGTTAACTAAACACATTATGAACAACCTTACCTGCAGGTGGGTATGTCACGTAGTCGTGTTCCATCTTTACCGCCTTAGCTTAGCCACCATGTCGCTATCTTCACAGCATAGCTGCATAGCCTGACGTTTGAGGTTCTGTCATATACTGATTCCCTTCTCAGAGGAGCAGTAAAGTTGTTCCAAGGGAAAATACTCGGGGCAACACCACTCTTCAGGCGGCGAACGACGCAGCCGCACCACAATCCGGAGCGAAATGCCGGCGGCAGACGGTGCTACCTGTGTTTACATTAAGCTATGCCCTTCCTCTCTTCGGATCGCCTTTATCCATTTGGGTTTCGGGCTTGGATCCACAGGAAAAGAATGAAATGAAAGGCCGGGCTGTTTTTGGTTGGAAGACGAACTGCCTAGAACACAACACAAACTGCAACTCTTCGACTCTGCCATTCTTCATATGCGCCGCCATGCTAACAGGAAGTTGTTTTACACGTCATTGACGTATTTCCGGTCGAAAAATGCTGAAGTGTGAAAAAGGTTTATTGTGCTGGCTCCTTCGTGAAATTAAATATCTTCTTTCGCTTTCGGCTTGTCCCATCAGGGGTCGCCACAGCGAATCAGCCACTTTATTGGGGAAGATTTGCATGGTAATCTTGGCAATGTTTTACGCCGGATGCCCTTCCTGATGCAACCCTCTGAAATTAACCGGGCTTGGGACCAGCACAGGAGTAGAGAAGGGAACAGCCCAGATTCAAACCCTGGTTTCATGGATGGAAGGCACCGCAAACCAGCACGAGCTAAAACGGCTCGCATCGTGAAAATAAATATAATAATGCAAAAAGAGCTCCGCTGTTGACAGCACTGTTGTTGACATCCATTGCTAACGTTAGCTACTTCCACAAACAATGAGTGACGTCGTTCACCGTTAATTACTCTTTTTCGCACGCGGGTCCCTTTTGGGTCATTTACACGGTCACACGGGAGATCACAAAGGTTCGGATGTAATTGGAGATTTTCTGGGGGGAGAAACCTCTTCTTATTACGGTTTTCCGTAATACACCCACACCCCTCTCACGCTGCACGTGCTCATCTCCCTCCTTTGCTGCATCCGCTCCCTCCTCCTCTCACACACGCATGCGCGGTCCACCCACTCCACAACACAGTAAAACAGCTGCACTTTTTGAGATCATAACTAAACAATTGATCATTTTTTTATGTTGATGATTTGTATTCTTTGAATTGTTTTAATGTTTTCTACCAAAATCAAATATAGGGATGGGTATTATTAAGGTTATAACGGGGGCGGTTAATTAAGACACCGCGACTCCTGCTGCTTCATCAAAAATCCCACACTTTCACAGCTCTAGCTTATATCTTGTGTGACACAAACATGCAACACAAAATGTGACTTCTCCAGTACCAATAGCAGAACTGTTGAGGTCAGATCTTAACGATACTGTGGTCTTGAAGAATGTTGCTCAGTACTGCGGCTCGACACCCATCCCTTATCAAATAGTCTTTTGAATGGTAAACTTGTATTTTTTCCCTCACAGATCTGGCTGAAGTGTCACCTATTACCCACCTTGTTGCAAAAGTACAGCAACAAGACATAAAAAAGCTGACAGAAAAAGTTCAGAGGTAGGAGCAGCTCATCAAATAGCTGTCAGCTGAGAAAGATTTTCTGAAAGACCAGCTAAGTATTGCAAGCAACACCTCATTCTACAAGCAGTGTTGTTGTCTTTCCTTGATAAAAGTAATAGTTTAAAATAGACCCTGTGCTTTTGGGTTTCAACAAAATATCATCCACAAGCCTCCACAAGTGACATAATGCTGCATGGGAAAAAACAAAAAACTTCCAAAGTTCAGTCAAGTTCATCTGCAAGTTCATTAAGCAGTTCTTCCGACTGGAGTGACTCTTCATGCGGCGATTCTTCCTCTGACTCTTCGTCTTCAGATGAAGAGGAGAAGAAGAATAAAAAGAAGGGAAAAAAGAAGAAAGGAACACCAAAAAAGAAGAAAAAAAGAGTCACAAAAAGAGGCGAGAGTGAAAAGAAGAAAAAACAAAGCCCGCAAACGTGTCAGAAGAGGTAACTTGAAATTTTGAGCTTCTCCTTTAATTTGGTGTTTAATTTTCTTGAGAAATAATTTTTCTCGTGTGTTCCCTAAGAGACGGATAGGCCATAATATTAGGAACATATATGTCTGACAATCAGAGTCAGCGGGAGTTTGTCAGCATATTGTTTAACAGGTTCAGGGAATGCAGAGTTCATGCAGAGACCACAAGGGTTGATAAACATGAGTACACAATTTAAAAACATTGCTTAACCACCATTTCTGTGTTTCAGCACGTGTCCCAGATGAGGTGGTGGAGCGTTACCGGATGGTGCTCAAGGCCTACAACAAAGGACGGACATTGTCCTCAGCATTTCAAAAAGTGGGAGTTGATAGGAACACAATTGTTTGCAGTGCTGCGGTGGCAGAACTTGCCATTGTAGCAGGACATTTCCCGTCATTCCCCGGCCAGCTAAGAGATGTCTCTCCAGTCTCTCCAGCAAGTCCTGGATCTTCCCCTGGGCCTCCGTCATGAATCCGGTTATTTTTCAAAAGAAGATCTTTAAAATAAAACATTATTGAAACTCAAAAAATAGAAAAAGAACCAGGTATGATTAATTATTTCTTCTGCAATCCAGTGCCAATTGATTCCACGAGCCGGTACCTGTTTTCAGCCCTGGGGTTGGAGACCACTGCCCTAAATGACTGTTGAAACATCTCAGCTACAAGTCATAATGAAGAATGGACACACCTAAATTAAAAAAACACAATGCAGAGTCAATAAAAACTAAGACAATTCTGTTTGTTCTAACGTGTTCCTAATTATTTGCTTGTGCTAAAAAGAAGAACAGGTGTGTGTTTGTTAAGTTTTCTGTTACATCTCCTGACTTCTAGGAAATTATGAGTCGGGAACTCACAGAGAAAAACATGTGGATCATTTTTGGTTTGGTCTAACATTTCATTCTATGTTAATTTTTTAAGGCTTAAGCATAAAAATATCTAAGCATTTACCATAAATAAATTACAGGTTTTATTAAATATTTATTTTGATTTTTCATAAAATGAAGTAAAAGCTTAAATTTCCTGCTCTTGTGGCAAAGACTTATCATGACAGTGAAGGGACACATTTGAATAGAAGCAGAAGAAAACATGCAGTTAGAAGTCAGTGGAAAAGCCCCAGAAGATGACAGCAGAGAATCATGGAGGAACCAAAAGAAACGGAGATCTCCAGCTTGGACCTGGAACCGTGTTGTCAGTAACTGAGGACAAAATATCCCAAAAGCTAAATGTCAAGCAGGAAAGAAAATAAACCTGACCAAAAGTCAAAAGTGGAACTTTCAAAGCTTCTTAACTGTTCAGACCACAAATGTCTTTTTGAGTTTGTTAGCTTCTTGTTCTCTCATTGCTGCATTGATAAACTTAACTCTTTGATTTGATAACAGCTGTTAGAGGATTTTACATTTTTATATTAAATTCAATTGATGATTACAGTACAATGATTGAGGGCAGAACTGAAGACAAAAAGAGTCAACCTGGTACTAAAACGGTGTTTGTAATAAAGCTATAGATAATTGTCTTTAACACAATATCTGTCAGCACTTTTTACTTTCTGAATCCAGAGTCATAACTAATATTTAATCATTTGTGTGCTTCCTTGTGGAGTTTTGTGTCAGAATACATGCGGATATTTCTGTTTTATGTACTTAAGTTGGGCGTTTTTCCATCATAAAGGGTAATATGATCATCAGGATGTACTGTAACATAAACTGGCTTCCATGACTTGAGGTCATTTTAATTTCTACTGCTTTATTTGCTTCATTTTAGGATCCGGGTTCTGTCTTTTGGAAGAAAGCCAAAGCTAAACAAAGGGGTTAGACACATGTTTGTGCATATGCTGATGATGCCATCCTGTTTGTTCAGGTTTTGCATAAATAAGGCCCCATTATGAGCTCCTTCTGCACTTCTTCTTCTTGGTGTTTGTTGCTTTGCAGCATCAGGTGAACATCTGGGACCATGATTTCACCACGATGGATGATCCTCGTCTGCTTTTCCCTGATCTCAGGTACCACACAGCTGTTCATGGAGTCATTGATTCTCCTGAGTTAAAGAAAATAATCTAACTATTGATGAATATTTACAGTTGGAAAGTATTGTAACTTTTGTAAACATGATCTATTGAAACCTGAATTTGTTTTGAATTCCATGATTCTATTATAAATTCTTTCTAAATATATTCAATTTCTTTGTTTATGTATTAATGATGTTACATCTGCAATCATCTACCTATAAAGTTCACTAACTTTTTGTTTTTACTTCTTAGTCTTTGGGACAGGAGAGAGTTTGACAACAACTAAACCATCCATAAGTGAGTGTACCTGAAATAATGCCTGTCTGAATCCCTACAAATAACTGGGGGTTGTGTTTAATACCAAGCTGGACTGGACCACCAATACAGACCACCTTTACAAGAAGAGCCAGTCCAGGCTGTACTTCCTCTGTAGGCTGTGCTCATTTAACATCTGCTCCACACTGCTGAACATGTTTAATCAGTCTGTGGTAGCGAGTGCCCTCCTCCATGCAGCAGTGTGCTGGTGCAGCACCAGAAAGAAAAACATCTCCCAGCTTCTTCTTCTTCTTTACTGCATCAACAGATGTCATAAATTATATTTCTATTGATGTTTCTACATAAATAGCTACAAGAAGCTACTTATAAATCTGGCAAATATTTATGTATTAATGATGGTAAATCTGCAATCACCTTTATTTAAAGTTCACTAACTTGTTGTTTTTGCTTCTTAGTTTTTGGGACGGGAAAGAGTTTCACGACAACTAAACCATCTAAAAGTGAGTGTAACTGAATTCATGCTGGTCTAAATCCTCACTGCAGTAACAAATATCATAAATGACGTTTCTATTGATAATTGTATAGCTAGAAGTTTCAAATCTGGCAAAAGCAATAACTGAAGGACTTTTCTAAAGAACCAAACTGTCTCCACTAAGAAGGTTAACACACAGAGTCTGGCTCTATAGTTTATATGTATGATTTTGCAAAACTATAAAAAAATGACTTTTAAAGGTTGTTTTAATGTTTTCTGACCTAGTTTAAGAAAATCCCTAAATTCTAGTTTTTTTATAACTATGTTCAACAAACAAATCATTTCTTTAAGCTGTGATGTTAGCTGTAGTTTAGATGAAGAATGACGCTGTGCTTTAGAGCTTATTCATATTTTATTTTCTACAGCTGTGGCACCAAGTTCTCTGGCTGCAATCATTGCTGGGATGAGCAAAGCGATTGCTGGTAAGTTAGAAGGTTTTTTTTCATTTGGTTTTCTATAATTATTTACATGATCATTATTAAATCCTTTTTTATTAAGTCACTGAAGACTAAGTCATTATTATCTCATAATTATTTTAGTCTTAAGTGTGCTTAGTTTTAAAACTATTCCTTGTTTGTAATAAATGAAACAGTTTTTTCCACATTTTTGTCATGAATTTCATGTTAAATCATAATAGTTTCTATTTTTCTTATATCAGATTTCTAACTTTCTTACACAATATTTAATAGTTTTAAAATACATTTTTCAAAATAAAGTAAAAAAGCTGGAAATGTTAATACAGTTCAAGCTTAGTTGTTGCAGCTTAAAGAAAGAATGAAGCAGAAAATCTGACTAAAAAGAAAATGAAGACTTCATTGTCGTAATTAAAAATATCTTTTTTTTTTCAGATCTGAATGCCAGCAATAAAAAGCTCTTAGCTTATAAAAAGGGGATCTCATGTTCCTGCAGTGAGTAGAAATAAGAAACATTATGCAATAAGAATAAGATCTGCTTTATTAAAGAAAATAAAAGAAACAACTGACTGGTCTTTTTTCAGACGCCTCTGTGATCCAAGCTTGTAACAACCAAACAAATCTTCTGAACAGAGGACTGATTTCATGTGGTAAGTAGGAAATCATAACTACTTTTTTATTTAGTCATGTTTTTGATGTTGATGGTTTGCTTTACTGAGCAAATGAAAACAATCTTAAGATCCAAGCTGCAAAAAAAGAAGATCTACACATATCTTTATGTTAATAAGTTTTTGTTTAAACAAAAATATCAGATTATTCTTTTAAGAATAACCCCAAAAAAATCACTTATTCTAATGCAACGTTTGGTTATTACAGAAAAACACAACACTTTTTATCTTATACCATTTTCATACAAACAAAAGAAGAAAAAATCTTTTTCATTTTGCTTTCGCCCAAGTGGCTAGGCTAGGCTCCGGCAACCCCGTGACCCCAAAAGGGAATAAACAGTAAAGAAGATGAATGAATGAATGAACAAAACATCCTCCTATCAAAAACTTAAAGAAATAAACGTTCCATCTATTCATTCCATTTCTTAACCAGCTGTATCTCTTTCAAGGTCACGGGGTCACAGAGGTGATCCCGGCTACTGTTGGGTAAAGGCAGAGTCCCGCCTTGAGAGGTCGCCGCTCTGCTGCTGGGCCAAAATTAAATATTCCTTTTTTAGAATTCTGTTTTGTGTCTCAACAGGAGCTTAAATCATGGAAAAACTGTAAAACATGTCAACACTTCAAACACTTAAACTAAATATTGGAGCATATTGAAAAAAATATGTCTGGAAAAACATTTATTGTGTGTTACTTATCCAAAGCAAGACGCAAAAGAAGCAAAACTGTCATTGATTTTTACCCTGTATTGATATGATAATGATGAGGATTTTAAACTTAAAAGAAATGATGATTATGATGATTTTTCCCATAGATTCACAGCTGAAGTCAGAGATTGCCCAGAGAACCACACTGCAGCAACAAGTGACTGTCCTCAGTAAGTGTGAAAAAGTCTGCGTTGAGTAAATTGATAGGTTAGACACAAACAGTAAAACGACATAAATGATTCTGATTCAGCATTTCCCTGTAAATGCAGTTCAAAAATGTGGACCAACTGTTGCAGCCAAGAAAGAAAAGCTGTTTATTGCAGCTTTTAGCAGAGCAAACATATCTAATGACCAGTGTTGTACAAGTCTTCTTTTACTCTTTATTGTTCTTAAAACTCTCTTTTTCAGATCAAAACCTATATTTACTATTGTAATAGAAAATCTTTCTTTTTTCCCACAGATTCACAGCTGAGGTCAGAGATTGCCCAGAGAAGCTCAGTGGAGCAACAAGCGAATGCCCTCAGTAAGTGTGAGAAAGTCAGGATCCTGTGTTGATTTAATTGATAGATTTTGGTACAAAAAGTAAAACAAATTAACAAATTGTTAATTTGGGTAATGCATGAATTATTTAAAAGCCTAGAAAAACAATAGTTGTCTTTAAAGTTTGACTTTTCAGTAAAGAATTTAATGAAAAAACACTTGTTTTTTATCTCCACAGGATCCCAGTTGACGTCTGTGACTCAACAGAGAGACGCATTACAGAGGAAGATAAATGTCTTTGGTAAGTGGGAGACAGTCGGTGAAAAAAGCCATTGAAAATGTTTAACTCCTTTTCAGTTTTGCTTTTTAAACATTTTACTTTGAAAATAATTTGCAGAAAAATGTCCCAATGGTTTATAGTCGTGTTTATCATTAGATGTAAGCATTAAATGAAAAATTATATTCATATTAATGATGTGGGCAATATTGCATTTCATAAACTGTTAATAAAAATTCAGAATCTTTAATTTAATTTAAGTCAATTATATATACGGAAACGATTTCTAGATTTTTTTTTTGGAATTGTTCTGTTAAAGTGAATAGCAAAGACCGTCTCACAAAGTTTATAGTTCACAAAGTTTGATCACTGACATGCAAACACTTTTCATTTGTTTTGGTTCAGAAGGTTTATGTGTGCACAGAATTATGAATGGAACAATTACGATATCTGATCTCAACACCTGAAACTTCTGCTTCTCTGTCATTAGTTCAATGAACCTTTCCTGAATAATGTAGAATCAAGATTTTCTTGGGAGACATTAATCCCAGCTGTTATGTTTTCAAAAAGTCTTCCTACAAGGAGAGAAAGTCTAAAATACAATAACATGGCCGCCTACCTAGTTCCCCATTGTTGTTTTATTTGTGACAATGACAGTCATCTAAGGAAGTTGTGTTTGATCAGGGTTGGATAAAAAAAAAGCAGGACAATGAACCCCAAGGACCAGGGTTGGGAAATATTGTTTTAGAGGAAAGAAAGAAACTGGAATCAAGAAGAAAGGATAATAACTGTGGAGGACCTTATGATATCAGACTGAGAACTGTCCTAATAGCTGATAAGTCTGACTTTCACTGTTGTTACTTTCTTGTTTGTTTTAATTCTTCTTTAGTCATAATTTGATATTCTTTTTGAACTTGAAATCCTTCCTCCAACAGAGAGGTATCAAAATGAGGGATGGACATATTTCCGTGGAAGTCTTTATTACGTCTCTACAACCACTGCAAACTGGCAGAACAGTAGAGAGTACTGTACTTCAAGGGGAGCAGACCTGGTGGTCATCAATGACGCTGATGAAAACGTGAGAACACGAATGTTTCAGTTAGAACTCTGCTCACCATTTCCCTCTGATTTATTTGGAAATACTTGAAAACAAAATGCTTTTAAGAAATGGTAGAAGACGAGATCCAACACAAAACAGTAGTTTATATTGAAACACTGAAACTGAAACAACTCTAAAAACTCCATTTTTCATCTCTACAATTTCTAACAAAGAACTTTGCGAGAGGATTTGGACGGAGGTTCTGGATTGGGCTGTTCAGGCAGGGGTCCAACTGGATGTGGGTGGATGGAAGTTACCTGTCATCTGGGTAAATGCACTTGCATTTGTTACTGGACATGTGTGATGAAAAGAGTTACATGTTGTTTGTAATTGTTTGTCTTTCCGGTGTCAGCTATTGGGCTCCAGGAGAACCTAACAATCAGGGGAACCGGGAAGATCGGGTGGAAATACGGATCTACAACAACTTCAACAGCTGGAATGATGAACCTGGGTCCACTAGTAACTGCTGGATCTGTGAAAAGAAAGTTGTTTAGTGGAAACATTGAGAACTTTCTGATCATTCAGTAACTATAGCTTGATATTTGCTGAGGTTAAAACCTTGATGCAGATCATCTGCTGTCCTTTCTGCTTCACTTTTCAGACATAATGAAAACATGTTAATCTGTGGGTATAATGGGGTTGATTAAGGAATTTAATATTTTACTGCAACTGCATACTTTTCTGTGGCTCAATAAAGCATTGCAAAATGAATTCAGTGTGTTTCATTACTTCAGTAGCCATTTACATTTCACAGACTGAGGCAGTAGATTGGTCTGTTGGACTTAGACTACAGCGGTCCTTGTTTATCGCAGGATTTTTCTCAGACTGACTTGAACATTTTTTAACTCTTTTTATAAAAACTCTCAAAGTTGAAAACTTCATGGAAAACCCAGTCAACAGTCAGTAACGCAAGACCTTTTGAAGCTATTGAAGCTGTTCTTTTTATTGAAGGACTGTTTTATTATCCTGAATAGATTGAGTCTGCTTATTTCCAAATAGATTGACAGAAATACCCTGTGACCCAGTTCGCCTCCATATCAGTTCTTAGCAGCTGTGACGGTGTGGCACCGTCAGATGGCGAGGGGGCCCACACTGTTATTTATTATTTTATGTGTATTTGTGTATATTCTATGTTTAAACATGTTTCCTGTGACCTTCCTGTGGCCCAATCAAGAGCACCGCCCCTCCTAGGTTATAAGGAAGTGTCACAGGAAATGAGAATGAATGAGTGACGGAGGTGTCTATGTTGATACGGCCCTGCGTGGAGCTAGTGGAGAGCTCACTGTTCTTGAATAACGAAAGAACCCACTCACCCTGGCTCCTCTGCATCCTTTTTCGGCGGGACCCCGCGACAGCAGCACATTCAAGTCAAATTCAGTGTTTGGTCTAATAGTTGGAGACACTGTTTCCATGGACTTTTACACACAGCTGTTTTAGAACCAGTCTAAACTGTTTCTCAAAGCAAAAAATAATTAATAAACTGATCGAAATCAGACATTTTCAAACGTCATTTAGAGCTGTTCTCCTCTCTCTCTCTGCATTTTTGCTCTCTGGACCTGGATCTACTCCAGCTCAACCTTTTGTTCTTTTTGACAACATTTTGGTCATTGGGGTGTCACTACTGATCATTCTTATAGCATGCTTTCAACCTACATGATAGTTGCCGTAAGCGCTTTACAGCCACAGTCCCATTCACCCATGCACACACACATTCACACACTGATGGCTCCGTTGCCGAACACTGGCGCCAACCTCCCACAATAGACAAGGTGGGGTTCAGTGTCTTGCCCAAGGACACTTCGACACATGGGCGTGCAAGGCGGGAATCGAACATGCACTCTTATAATCATGGGTCGACTGCCCTACCGCAGCACCACGGCCACCCCCGTGGATGAATTCAAACTGGAATAACCATCAGCCTTTATTTTGTCTGTAGCCAACTGGTAACACAAATTCACTTGATTTTTTTTGCACGATTTTTGGGACTGTTTATTCAAAAGCCGCCTCCGCCCGTCCCACAGCCTGTCCTCTGTCTGGAGTTACAAAGGTAGACTTGTTTGTGTGTGAACACTTTTGGAGACAACAGGGGCCTGTTTCAGAAAGGAGGTTCAACCAACTCTGAGGTTAAACTTGAACTCTGAGTTGGTCAATCAAGAGATTAACAACTCTGAGTTTTCTGTTTCAGAGAAGCTGATCCGAGTTAGATCAATCAACTCTGAGTGGACTGATTCGGAGGTGAGCGTGCGCACCGCGTCTATAAGAAGCCATTATCAATGGAGCGCAGATATCACGAGTCACCATGGCAACCGTGAAAAAAAGAGGTCTGCATATTTTTCGCCAGCTGAACTTGACGTGCTGCTGCAGAGTTACAGTGAATATGAGCACATATTCCGGAAGAAAAGCAACACCGCTGCATCTGCAAAACAGAGACAGTTAGCGTGGAAAACATAGCTGCTCAAGTTAATGCGGAAGTTTGCATTTAAATCATTGTTATAAAATATTGGCTGTAATAACTTTCTAAATAGCGTAAGGAGTGAAATAAGAAATGCTGATATTTAGGTGTACTTTTGAAGTGTTATTCCTGGTGTAATTGCATGAAATGCTGTACAGAACCAATCTGGGGGAAAAATGCCTTTAACGTCGGTAATGTTTAGAGGATTTTTTGTTAACTTTCCCCTCTTGCAAACTTTGGTCAGCTTAATATTAATACATGCAATTGTAGCCGGCCTCACAGGGCTCTGTCGGTAGATGTGAATGAAATTATGGCCCTCAGACACACACGTCTGTTCACTTCACACGTCTCTTTATTATAAATCTTGCACAGCAGAACACATGCCTCCTACAGTCCCACTACCGTCACTGCAGTAGTAAATGCATGAACATGAGACACTGCATGGGCTGCTACAGAATTATGTTTTTAAAAGTTAACTTTTGTCTACCCTTGTATTGATCGAGTGGTATAGGTCTATATGGGATTAAGAAAGTAAGCAGTACTAGCAAATTTTTTTTCCAAAAAGTATTTGTTACATTAATCTAATTCAATGTCCCTGATTTCATTTTCATGTAGATGCAATCCTGCAGGAATTAAAAGAACATGGCAGCAGCTAAAAATGAAGTATAAAAACATAATTCAATCCGGTCAAATTTGAGCATGTCATGGATGTAGGCTTTTTTGACAATATTTGACATATGAAACATCTACATAGCAATACATATCTAATGTTGTTTTCATTGTATATATGTAATTGACTGCAACGAAAAACGGTAACGCTCAAACAAAAACGTATGGGGAAATGACAAAAAATCGAGTCTAGGTCTCAAAATCTCAGAACCCACAACATCAGTTTTCATAGCTATGCTGATGATACACAGCTGTACATAGCTATGTATCCTGATGACACAAGACTAAGCAAGCACTTTTAAACTGTACTTTAGATGTGAAATTGGATAGCAAATAATTTTATGCAGCTCAACCAGGAAAAAACTGTATTTTTTAATTATTGGTCCTGAAGCCTAGAGAGAGAAAAAGTTTCTGAAGCTAGAGGAACTTTCATTAAGCCATTCAGAAACCTGGGCGTTATTTTTGACTCTAAGCTAACTTAATCCCACGTATAAAACAGGTGGTTAAAACTGTTTTTGTTCATGTTATCATTCTTTATGGTCTTCCATGGCAAAGGTGGCGTTTTTTTTCCGGGGAAGGAGAAGCCGGCGGGTGGTGGAGATGTGCAGGAACTCTTTCTAGAAAAGGCGGCAGGGGTTTTTGAACACAAAAATATTGTGAGTCGAGACTTGTGCTTGAGGAAACCAAGATGCAGTAGCGATTGTCGATCATACACCAGCAGGCAGGTAGATTTTTGTGTCACATTCAGTAATAAAAGCAAAAGCGATGGCAGGCCGCTCACACTGGCACCATCTTGCTTTGCGTAAAGGAAGCAGTTAATGTCACGGAGAACACTTCCACTTGGCTACTTCGTGCTGATCCCTGTCCTAAACTCCTGAAGGTATAAATATATATATATATATATATATATATATATATATATTTGTTTTGCAGAATGAGGTGCTGATGAAAGATGGCAGTCTGGGAAGTAATGTAGTGTAGTTTTTGAATAAATTGATTATTGTTGTTGAATGTCTCTTTCAGGAGTCAGAGCTCTGCCTCAGCCTTTTGTCACCGGCACGAACCGCCTCCAGAGTACTAAACCCACTAAATCTCCCAGCAACCACCCCAGTTTCTGGAAACCACTCACCTGACTCACGTATGCCAATCACTCACAGTAAGCTTAAGCACTGCAAAGTTTTGTTTGTGCCACTGTGCCTGCATCACCGAGCATTAAATCCAGACTTGATCTTCTGATTTCAAGACCCTGCTTATTCTCTCACTCTGCCGCCTGCCCCAAATCTCGCCTGGATCCTGACTATAATAGTGTCTTCTCTGATGCTTCCATTGTTGACCTCTGCCTGCCTGACCCATGTTTAGTTTTGTGGACTTTTAGCGGAGCTAATAAACCTGCTGCAAATGGAACCAGCAGTCTGTCTGCCTGTTTAGTGACAGTTTCTTCATTGTTCTTTCTTTTGTTCTTTTTCCTTCTTTTCCCAGCTGGATATGGCACCACATTTTTTCGATGACTTGTACCTCGGCTGTGAGGACAAGAGGGAGAAAATAGTCAAAACAAAGTTTTTACTGAATGAGACAAAAGAAAATGATAACTTTAGTCTGGCCTGGAGTAAAGCGGAGAATACTACAACAGAAAAAGGAAATGCAAATGATGAAAGACTTCTGGGACCGTGAGTAAAGAACAGATCATGGCGCTTTAGGTGTAGACAAACACACCTTAAACAAACCCAAGGTTTACCCTGTATTAATGAAGCAGTGTGGACAGAAAGGTGCAAACAGAAGTCCCATGTTTGGTCATCACACACTGCACGTCCGTCCCACGAGGGCACAAACTGAAAGCAGGAAGTCGCTCATTGACTTAATTACAGAGCTGCACTCTAGCACTTTTACCTCCAGCCGGATGGGTTTTTAGCCTTCACCAAACATGTTTCAGCACTTGTACTCTGAAAGGGAAATCCTAGTTCCACCTTTTGAGGTTTTTAAATTAAGATACAAAGGAGAGCTGAGATCATCAGATCATACAGCATTTGTAATCATCTGACAATAGAACATTCCCAAACCTACTATGATTCACAAAATAAAGGGTAACATTTTAGTGAGTAATTAGTACACACTATGAAGCATTTGTTACACAATGGGCAAGAATAATCATTTATATTAATAATTTATAAAGAACCACTTCTACATAATTGAGTATTAGAAAGTAGCGTAAATGCGTTCTTATAAATGCTTTGATTTTGATTATAAAGGATTATTTTAATGTGTTAATTACATTTTAAGACTTTAACATTTTTCTTATAAGTATTGACTTGTTTTTAAACGATCTATTCAGAGGTGGTTCTTTAAGTAATGCGATCAATTATAAATTTCAATAAAATAATTAATAAAGCCATTTAAATGTATGTTTATACATCATCATTTTTAGACATGTACTGTTACTGTGTGAATAATCTATAAACCTGTATTCTTATTGTAAATTAATTAAGGTTTTACAGCGTTTACTACATGATAATTAACTGTTTTTGTGATCTAAGGTGGATAAATATTTATGTCCTGTGAAGCTTTTACAAACATTTGTTATTCAGATGAGCTGTAACAAGCCACACTAGTAAAAATATCAATAATTAATGTTTTCCCAGACAAATATTGTTAAATAGTTAATGAATAAAGTCTTAAATTCACTTCAGACTGATCATTTTTATTCAAAAATGAAGAATTTATAACAACACATATACAACACATATGCTACTTTCTAATGCTTAATAATGTAAGAGTGATGCTTTCTAAATGATTAATTAAATATTTATTTATCCTCAGCTAATGCTTAAGTAATGCTTCATCGTGTGCTGTTATTAAAAAGTGTTACTGAAAAAGTTACTTTACTATCTTTCTTGAAAAACTCTGCAAACGTCAGTTACATTGCAAACATTTTAACCTCCCATTACACTTTTCCTATGATTGTTCTGAAAGGAGTAAGTGAGATTAAATAATTTGTTTAGCTTTCATTGACCTCAACATTTCCATCCCAGAATCCTGATACTGCTTATCATGGTTTGACACACATGCAACTGAAAATGAATACAATGAAGCACGTTTTTGGACTGTATGCCCAGAGAAAACCCACTTATGGGCAGAGAGAACATGCAAACGCCGTACAAAAAGACCCAACTGCAACTTGAAACAGGGCCCTTTCTCTGTGAGGCAAGGGTGCCAACAAGTACACCGCCACGCAGCCCGCTATAAAGAACGAAGAACCTGAAATAAGCTAAATATAAAAAGATATAAAAAATTTAAAAAGTCATTTTAAAAGGACTTCCTTGACAAATTGTTAGAAGTTTTGCTTGGGGAGCTTACACTTGCTTTTTGATTTTGTATTAACCTTAACACTAGTTTAAATTATCAATAGTCAAAGGGTTTTATCTTTTAGTTTTGATGAATAAGACACCTTTAAAGCAGCAGCAAATGTGTGGTTTTACGCTCACATGCAGTCATGCAAAAATGAGATAGGTGCTTTGATATATGAGCTCTTATTCTACACACATGCAGATATTCAAAGCAGGCTGTGAATGATTTCCTGCCAGCAGGTTATTGCGAGTAACAACGGATGGACCCCCGGCTATGACAGGTGAGCGCAAAGTAAAAGTCAGCAGAGTTGAGGCTGTTCACATGCACTGCATAATCCACCAAGAAGCGCTGTGTGCTGAGACTGTCCAGCTGAGTGATCGGATGGGCACGGTTGTGAAAACTGTCAGCATAATTTGAGCCAGAGGACTGTAAACACACTGTAAACACGAATAGGTTCAATCAACTCAAAATTTATGAGGGAACTGATTACATAATATTTTTTAAGTTATTTTAAAAAGATGTGTTGTTACAGTTCCCCCAATCGGAGCTTGAACCAGGGTTTTCTTGTTCTGAGGCAGGAGCACTAATCGCTATGCCACAGCACCTTGAAGAATTGACTCAGTATGTGGCTGGGTTCATGTCACAACATTCATGGGCATTTGTTATGACGCAATCATGTCTCTTTACTTTTGACATCAAGGTTTCATTTACTCAAAATGCTTTAGTCCAATAAAGATATAACTGAAGTCAAAGTTGAATCGGCCTTTAGGTTTTAAGCTGATTTGACTTGGTTGTTACTTTTCTGTTCTGTGATTATAAAACTTTTAAATTCATTGTACTGTTCGGGTTTACAATGCATGGGATTCCCAGCTTTCCTGTCTGAAGAGGAGTAGTATGAGCCTATTTGGCTCGACATACTTTTATGAACAAACTTTTTCTCTTTTAAATCTGAACTTAAGCAGACTGAGAAGCAGAATGAAATATAGCCATCTATGTGAAGCTCTTGTTGGGTTTTAACCACCAAACTTTCTCCTGACATGTCAGCCATCCTCCAGTCCAGATCAAAGCATCACAGCTCCTGCTAAGGCCATCTTTCTTCATATTATTAGTGACTTAGAACAACTTATAGTGTCTTAATAATCCTTATTAATTATGGCCCGCAGCAGAAGTCACTGAGTGCAAGGACCATATTGTTTTCACAGTTGGAACGACTTCGTCGCCTTTCAGCGAGAATGTGACCCCCGCCGCATGCTCAAACAGTCACCAAAATGTGCACACACCTTGGATAAATTGCAAATGAATTTTCCACAAAGTCAACGTCACCCCCCGAAGACGATGACATCACGGCCAGCGATCCCGTCAAAAAAATTAATGGGCCGAAAATCGCGTATGGGGCCGAACAAAATTTACTTCAAAATACAGTTCCGAAACCCAAACACACTTGTTGGGGATATCCCAAAGAAGTTTTGAAATCATTATGGACGGCCACACGACCTACGGCTTGGCGGCCATTTTATGGCAAACTCTGAGAATTGGCTATTTTTGTGTTTTCCCACACAACACTTTTGTTTGAGTGATTTTGACACAATTGCTCACACTCGCTGCCAGCTCCAGTCTACAAACACCACAGAAGTGTTGTTGACCTTTGACCTTGGGAAAAGGCCGCCATCCTTCATTTAAAAAAAAAAAGCCCCTTTAGCACCACATACAAACAAAATAAATGACCAGGGATAAAATACATGAAGACCTTAATGCGCATCCAAAAGTAAACATCTTTGTGAACAACACGTTCACGAAAAGCTGCAAGTGATGTATGTTTAAATGTTCATGTTTTTCTGGAGAACCACAGGCTTTTTAGCGTCCAGATGCCGCTCGTCAACCGCTGCTTAGAGGAGAAGGGGGGTCTAAGGACCGCGGTCAAGTGAGCCGACATCTGCGGAAGTGCGGTCTCGCTAGCCGTCACTGACTCTTTGCATGCGCGTTTACATCATAGTTTACGGTGCACACCGCCAGCGAGCTGAAAAGACGGTATAAAGCGCTAATATCACCCATGTCACAGTTACTCATTATCAAATAACATGTACTGTGCTCAGAAATCAATGAGAGATATTGCAGCTCTATATTGTCATTTGATGTACAGATTTATTCATTTATATTGCATGTCTGACCATTCTATAATGAACTACTAAGAATAATGTGTTTGTTTGAAATATATGCAATCAGAGAGATTCTAAAAATGAGTTTGAACACTAACAATAATGTTTTGTGTGTTGTTGAGCATGGCATGGCATGGAATGAAACAGAAATAAAGATTCTCCACATAAAATGCCACATCTGGTCCAGTCATGTCAATTCATTTTCTAAAGTGGCTTCTGTCTAAGATTACACAAAACTTTCAATGGAATATTGTTGTTAATGATGTTCACTAATATAACAGCAAGTTTGAAGAAGATATACTGTATCAAATTAGAGATATTGCCATTATAGTCTCATTCAGGCCTCCTCATTCATAGTCAGAATGTAACATGGAATACACCCAAAATGCCACTTTATTAAAAGATTACACAAAAGATTCACTGGATTATTGTTGTTTAGCATCATAACTAATATCAAAGCAAGTTTGATGAAGATTTACTTTATAAAATTAGAGATATTGTCATTATAGTCTCTTTCAGGCCTCCTGTCCTGTCACTTGACCGCGGTGTCTAAGGGCAGGGATGCCTCTCTTTCTTCCGTTTCCATCTCAACCATAGCTCTGGTCTGGACGTACAGTCAGTGCATGGTTCCATTTTTCAGTATTTCCGAGAGAGAATGTCAAAGCGTGGCTCTACTGCATTCAATAAAAACCCAAATCCCTCGTTCTCCACCGCGCTGCAGGGACGGGCAGCTTTCCGTTAGTTATTGCCGCTTCTCTGTGTCTGGCAGAAGACGGTGGTAGCTTCGTCTGGAAAAAAGTATCCGCTTTGGGCTGTGTCGGCTTCAGGCCAGCAACAGCCACGGCTTTCTCACACAACTCCGGGTGATGCAGCTTCAATGCTGCCGGCAAGTCTTTTTAGTTGCTGCTCTAGCTTCTCATTTCCCCTCCGCCATTTTTGTTTGAATGTGTATTCTTCTTTGTCTGCCCGCAACAGCCAATCTCGCGACGAGCGCCCCCTATGGACCCCTCCGAAGAATTGTCTTACCAAAGGATGGTTAATATAACGTTTTACAGGGACTTTAAACGTTAATAAAAGGTCGATACTTGATGAAGACGTATCAATAATCAATCGCGGGGCTAAATATCGCGATATCTCGCCATATCTATATTTTGGCACACCCCAACGTCACATAGATGTCCAGAATTGGTTTTTGACTTACGGACATAATATAGACTTAATTTTCAGTGGCTGTGTATGTCTAATTAGGTTTAATAATACATCCAGATAAAAACCAAGAATTACAAATTTAACAATAGCACTGCAAAAAGATCAATGATTTGCAAATGAAACCCTCATATTTTAAGCAAACTTTATTTCTAAATTTGAAAAAGAGGCGAGCTACTCTGTAACAGTACCATTTTTTATTACTTTTTTGCATGAACTCTTTGCATCCTTAAAACTGATCTCTTTACAAGAGCATCGACTGATTGGATCAGAACAAACACAAGACCTGGTAATGTGCCCCATCATAAAGATAGATACAACAACCTATGCAAATGTCTTTAACTGCTACTTTGTTCCAGGCAGACTTTCTTCGGTCACTCCCTAATTTTAAGACTGAGGAGACTGCTATAAAAGTCCAGGTAAAAAACGAGGGGCATAGACATTGTGCAGTGCTGCAGGTATGTTGTGGAATACTTACATTACTGTTACAATTGTGAGTCTCCGTGGATCAGGAATGCTGGGATGCTATAGCAATGAAAATACAGCTAATTCTGTCATTATATTCTTCTTGTTTCAATCAGGAAAGCACCAGGATCAGTTGGATAAGCAAACTACAACTAACCTTCAAAAGGTATGTGGTTGAAATGAAATTAAAGGATTGATGAACTGTGGACAACTATTTTGCCAAACTAAGAAAAGTGTTAAAGCAAACAGTTCATTTTTTTTTTCAAAGTCAAAGTCGGCTTTATTGTCAAATGTACTGCATCCATAAAGACATACAGCACAGATGAAATTCCTTTCCTCTCACCCCACAGTGCAAGCAGCATATAAAAAAATAAATATATAAACGGCTTAAAAAATAGATAAAAAGACAGCAATAATAAGAATAATAAGAAGAAGAATAACAGTAATCTAAACAGTGCAGAGAGCAATGAGGTGGTTAAAGTGGCAGTTTAAAGTGACAACAGTGCTGAGAACAGTAAGTGGAAGAATCAGTGATGGCAGTCTTTGGTGAAAGTGGTGATCTGAACTGTTGTGAAAGTTTTCAGTGTGGGCTTGTAGGACGGAGTGGAGGGGCCAGAGGGGGGAGGGCAGGGAGGGAGTTGAGTGTCCTTATCGCCTGATGGAGGAAACTGTCCTTGAGTCTGCTGGTACGGGCCTGCAGACTTTGCAGCCTCCTCCCTGATGGCAGAAGGTTGAAGTGTCTCTGGGATGGGTGTGAGGGGTCCCCTGCAATCCTGATGGCTTTGCGGGTGAGGCGGGAGCGGTAAATGTCCGAGAGGCCAGTAAGAGGGACACCAACGATCTTCTCAGCTGTTCTCACAATGTGCTGCAGAGTTTTCCGGCAGGACGCATTGCAGGCTCCGTACCACACGGTGATGCAGCTGGTCAGGATGCTCTCGATGGCCCCCCTGTAGAAGGTCTGCATGATGGGGGGAGGAGCTCTGGCCCTCTTCAGTTTGCGGAGGAAGTACAGGCGTTGTTGGGCTTTCTTGGCGAGTGATGCAGTATTATGCTTCCAAGACAGGTCGTCGGAGATGTGCACCCCCAGGAACTTGGTGCAGCTCACCCTTTCCACAGCAGCACCATTGACGATCAGTGGAGCGTCAATGGTGCTGCTGTGGAAAGGGTGAGCTTCATAATGTAACAATGGAATTATATGTACAATTAAATGTTTAATATTCATTTAATAATTCCCCTTTTTTTTTATCTTCTGTGCAACAGCAGGGGAGCTTTGATTCATCTGTGAGCCGATCACAAAGATGTCAGTCTGGGCTGCTATTCTGCTGATGTTTGGAGCCTCCATGGTGATTGCAGAGGTAAAATGAACCAATGAGGCTTGATCGTTTCTCACTGGTAGTATTCTGTAGTTATTCTGTTTACAGTATCAGCACTAACAGTGACAATGCCTTGTCATTTTTTATATATATGACAGGATTATCCCTTGGATTTGGCTGGCAACTCTGTGGATGACATGTATGAGGGCTGTGAAGACAAAATGTCTGAAAAAGTGGAAAAAGAGTTCCTGGAGAACGAGAAAAACACAAATGAGATATTTCGTGCTGCTTGGAATGAAGCAGAGAAACAGAAAATGATACCGGCAAGTTATCTGAATAAACCTGAGCTTCTGGCCATTTTTGCTTACACGCAGACTACGAAAGAAATTCCTCCGGTATTAAACAAGGCAGTTAGAGAACAGGGACCTGAGTACAAGACCACATTTAATTATCACTCCCTGCACTTTTTTCTTACAAGCGCCATTAAAAAAAATGTTGCAAAAAAGGAAAAAAACGACCCAGGAAAGTGTTACACTGCTTACAGGAGAACTAATGTCTACTTCACTCAAGATGTTTCTAACAAGGAGATGCGCTTTGGTCATTTTGCTTCCTCCTCACTGCATTCTCTAGAGTCTAGCCGAAGCAAAAAAATGGCAAACGTTTTTGGAGAAAAAAGCTGTTTTGTCGTTGAAACATGTTTTGGAGCTGATATCTCAATGTATTCAAAGTTTGGAGCTGGAGAGGCAGAAATCTTGATTCCTCCTTATGAGGTGTTTAAAGTCACAAATGTAGAGACAAGAGCAAAGAAGAAGGAGCTTCCATGTGAGGTTGTTTATACAGTGAAGAGCACCAAGAAAACGCTTTCAAACTACAATTGTGCCCTGTTCTAAGTCCTCCCCATCTCATGAGACGTAAGGACTCAAAGAAATATATTTGAAATATCATCAACCAAAAGCGAAAGAGACAGCAAAAAAAGGGTAGGAGAAATCAGTGTGTATCTTGGAAAAATAAAAATAATAATTGTGACAAAAGCAGTGTGTCTTTAATGAGGAGTTCATTTGTGTTTTACCATGAAATTATGGCTACCTTCACACTCCAGGCTGAAACGACACAATTCCAGTTTTTTTGCCCCTTTGCGACCTGTATCTGATCTTTTCATGGCAGTCTGGGCGACACAGATCTGATCTTTTCAATTGTTACCCAGGCCACTTGGGTATGTGGCCCTGAATCCGATATCAGATCTTTTCAAATGCGACCTCTGTCTTATCGGCCAGGCCACATGAATCCAACTCGTACGTCACTGCTAGCTACAAACATCATCATTCTGCATTGAAGTAGACGGGAACGAGAACAGAAACATCAACCACGATGCTGCTGAGAAAAGTCAGTGGAAGCGAAGCGAGGTCACAGATTGGATTCATATTTGGGGTAACTGCTCTATTCAGGCCAAACTCGAGGGCTCTTTTCACAACCGGGCGGTTTTTGAAAAAATTTCCAGCGAAATGGCAGAGCGTGTTGTTAAACCTTTCCCGCCATAACTTTTTTCCCCTTTCTGACCGTGGACAGAAGCGTGGGGGAGACCTTCTCCAGGGCCGAAGGCGGATCCTCCTTCGGGGTTCATTTCCCCATTCGGACCCTCAGATTCTCCAGAGCAAGTTAATAAAGAGTCAATAGAATTTAATCTGGGGAACGTCTTCTTCTTTTATCGTTCTTCTTCCTCCATAACACACAACATGAATGTGTGCGCCCAACACACTTCCACTCCCCCTTGTCACTCCCTTCTGCACTACTATTAGACTCTATTCTAACAGTCGCTTAATGAGCATATTAAAGATCACCTCTGTACGCAGCCTGAAGTGCGTTCCTTCGAGGAGTTGGTTTTGGCGGCCCTTCGCTCTGATATTAGATTACGTGAACGCCAAAGGGAACGCATGCGCCATCGTTCTACCACTAATGTTTCCAGTATTCCCACTGCTTAACCCGCTTCTCGTACCGAAACTCTAGCAACGAAAAAGTCTCCTGAAAAAGCCATGCAGATCGGTCATTCTAAGTTGTCAGAAGAAGAACGTCATAAACGGCATGAAGAAGATGCATGCTTCTACTGTGGAACCCAAGGTCATCAGGTCACATCATGCCCCCTCCGTTTAAACTACAGAACCCCCCCCCCGCAAAATGGCAGGCCATGGGGGAAAACTGCAATCAGCGATTCTGGTAAAGATTTTTTGTTTATTCCTGTGAAGCTCTGTTTTATCACCCTTGTTCATGATTCATGTGCTCTTGTTGACTCCGGGGCGGAGCAAAGCTAGTCAATCAGCAGCTAGTCAATCAACTCTCTATACAAGGGGTGGCCAACCCTGGTACTCAAGAGCCTCAACCCTGCCTGTTTTCCAGCTCTCCCTGGATTGCTTGATGCTCATGACATAATCAGGTGTGCTCAGTCAATCAGAATGTGAAATCACCTGAGTCAGCCAATTAACAGTAAGCTGGTGAGGTAGAGCTGGAAAACGGTCAGGGTTGAGGCTCTTGAGGACCAGGGTTGGCCACCCCTGTCTATACCCACAGAACCACTCGATGTTCCTATAGAAGCTTCAGGCCTGGGTGGTCAACATCTGTCACGTATTACCCATCCTGCTCGTATCATCAGGTAACCATAGAGAATCCAATCAACTCCTCATCACGCAGTCTCCTCATACCCCTATTGTCTTGGGGTTTTCCTGGTTGAAATTGCATAATCCCCAGTTCAATTGGTCTCAGTGCACCATCACTAGTTGGAGTTGCTCTATCCAAAATACCTCCATGCTATCACGACCTGAAGTCCGTTTTCTGTAAAACCAAAGCCAGCGCTCTTCCACTTCATCGTCCCTACGACTGCGCATAAATCTACTGCCTGACGCCCCTCTTCCTAAAGGCCATTTGTTTAATTTATCTGGTCCCGAGAGGGTGGGTATGGAAGAGTGCACTCAGGAAGCCCTTTCTCTGGGTCACATCCGGCCATCATCCTCCCCAGTGGGAGCTGGATTCTTTTTCGTCAAATAGAAAGATAAAACACTTAGGCCATGCATTGACTACCTGGAACTCAATCAAATCACCATCAAAGATAAATACTTATTACCGCTTATTTCTTCTGTCTTTGATGCCGTACAAAATCCTGTATATTGACCAAAATGGATCTAAGGAATGCCTATCATCTTGTCCGTGTAAAAGACGGAGATAAATGGAAGACTGCCTTTAACACTCCTTTAGGGCATTATGAATATCTAGTCATGCCGTTCAGCCTCACCAACGCCCCGGCAGTCTTCCAGAGGATGGTCAACGATATTCTAGTAGACTTCCTGAATTGTTTCGTTTTCGTCTACCTGGACGACATCCTAATTTATTCCCACAATCAAGCCCAGCATGAACACCACGTCGGTCTAGTTTTGGAGGGACTTTTAGAAAATCAGCTATTTGTGAAGCATGAAAAGTACGAATTCCACGTCACCACTGTGCAATTCCTTGGCTTGACATCATTCTTGCTGGTTGCATATGTCCGGACCCCTCCAAAACAGACGCCGTCACTAACTGGGAATATCCCGACAATCGCAAGAAGTTACAGCAGTTTCTAGGCTTTGACAATTTCTACAGACAGTTCATTAGGAACTACAGCAGCATTGGTGCTCCTTTCACACGTCTCACCTCCGTTAATGACTGCTTCGTTTGGTCCACCGAAGCTCTACAGGCTTTCGACAAACTCAAAGAACTTTTCCTGTCTGCACCCATCCTCATTCAACCTGATCCGTCACGTCAATTCATTGTTGAAGTAGATGCCTCGGACTCTAGTGTGGGAGCTGTCCTTTCCCAGAAGGAAGAAAGCTTCGGCAAACTTAAACCCTGTGCATTTTTCTCCCGAAAGCTGTCCCCCACAGAACAGAATTATGACGTCGGAAAACAAGAGCTCCTGGCAATCAAGCTGACTCTGGAAGAGTGGCGTCACTGGTTGGAGGGAGCTGAACAGCCGTTTATCGTGTGGACGGACCATAAAAACCTAGCCTACCTTTGCTCCGCCAAGAGGCTCAATTCCAGGCAAGCTACTTGGTGCCTTTTTTTACCATTTTCAATTTACGATCACTTACAGACCAGGCTCCCGTAACATCAAACCAGACGCCCTATCTCAGGAATACAGCCCTCCGAATGCACCACCCCCACTATCCTGCCGCCCACCTGCATCATTGGAAATCTTACATGGGACATAAAAACTAAGGTACTTCAAGCTCAAGATGAAGACACTAACCACCCTCCTGCTCCTAGAGGCACCTTTTTCGTGCCTACCTCTCTCCGTTCGGAGGTCATAACGTGGGGGCATTCCTCCCGTATTGCGTACCATGGTGTGGTGCACCGGACCCTTAATCTCCTCCGCAGGAGGTTTTTCTGGCCAACAATGGACAAGGATGTTCTTGAATACATCTCTGCATGCACTACTTGTGCCCTCTACAAAACGTCATCCTCTGCTCCTGCGGGGTGACACCATCCTCTCTCCACCCCCAATCGATCGTGGTCCCACCTGGCTGTGGATTTCGTCACAGGGTTACCTCAATCACAAGGTAACACCGTTATCCTCACTGTCATTGACCGCTTTTCTAAAATGGCTCATTTCATTAATAATAATAAGCTTTATTTGTATAGCACCTTTCAAGATGTAGAATCACAAAGTGCTTTACATTAAACATAAAGGCAAGAAACACACAATATAATACACATATAGAAATAAGATAAGGTTAAGAGAACGCCATTTTAAAAAGATACGTTTTAAGCTGCTTTTTAAATTTCCCTCCGTCAGGAAACACAAGACAGCAGCGTGAGCACGCGAAGGGGGCGTGTCTGCAGCTGTGAGTGCCAACCAGAGTCTGTAATGGGATGGAAAGCCCTTCTATCCTGTCACCTTGCTGCTACGATGACCGTATGTTGTGCCGTTTAGTGTATACGCTGGGGGTGGGGGTTTGCACGCGGGGGAAAACAACGAACAGGTAGAGAGGCGGGGGCGGGGCTTAGACTCACTGCTTATGATTCCAGACAAACTAACAGCTCTTTCCTGATAAAAATTAAAATAATATCATTATAAATTAATACAAATTAATATAATTTTTTGGGTTTACTGGATTTAAAGAAAAAAAAAGGAGTCTGCATCAAAGTGAATTTGTTTCCATCATCTCATTCATCTTAAATCTGGTATTTAACAGAAAGAAAAGTCTAATCAAAGTTGTGGGAAATTGACAAAAGGTCAAAGGAAACATCACGCTCATAAAGAATAATGTGGTGGAGTGCCATTAGATGGAGCCACCTGCATCCAACGAATGAACTATTGCGACATTTTGACAAAAAAAAAAAAAATTCTAACCGTCACTTTCTGTGAAGCTGGAAATGAACATACAATTATTTCCAGCAGAGACTTTCTGTTCACTGGAAGATTATACATTTCTATGTGGTGGCTTTATAATGTCTTTATTGTGATTTTGAACAAATTTATAAATATTAAAACTTCAAACTCTGTTCATGATGCTGCAGTTTAACAGTAGGAGGCATAAAAAACTACATTTGTCTGATGTTTGTCTGATTCAAATCTTGTGTTTATTAAGATTACAAATGAGGTCAATTCTCATAGACTCACTGCATGAATTCAGCCTCCTGCTCAAATCCTCCTTTTCTGACGTTAGCCTTTTGGGTTTTTCCTCAGTAGCTTCAAAAGAAAAAAAGCCACGTATTAATGAAGATAATGAAATAACTGAATATATTGAATTTGAGGATGATCTCATTCAGCCGTTAAACTAAAGAACTGACCAGAGTTTGTCCTCTTCAGTGAGTCTCTCTCTGTGCTCAGTGCAGTTTTCTGTGAAGCTGGAAGTCAAGAAGTTTTTATTTACAACAGGATGAGTGTTGTGTCTTGTTCATGTTTATGTTCATGTTTACTTCAGGTCACTAGGAGGGAGAGAGATGTAAGAAGGAGAAAATGAGGACCTGGAAGAAAGGATAAAATGGAGAACTGCTGTTGAACATAAATAAAGCTTCTGTTAACCGACAACGTTCGTCTTTTTCCCCCTGAACATTACATGTTGGCGACGAGTGATCCTATTTGTTTTTGCTGGCGTATTTTTCAACGCCCCCCCTGCCAGTGTTTTTGCCGTGTCCCGGAGAACCACTACTACCATACGCCCTGTGGATGCGTATGTTCAACAACTACTTGCTCATGATGAATGCCTATGGGAATGCGCGGCCGGAAGCCCAACGGAGAGCCACGTTACTTCGCTGCCTTGGAACTGCGGGACAGCAGATTTTCTACTCTCTGCCAGACACAGGTTACACTTTTGCTTCAGCTGTTGCTGCTTCTGGAAAGGCACTTTTCACCCAAAGTCAACCTTGTCATAGAAAGACACGCTCTCAGGCAGCATACACAGTCACCACATTAGACAGTTATGCAGTATCATGTCGCATTACGCGATCCTGCTTTCTAATGTGGATTTGATGACAAGATGGATGAAATGATCCACGACCAGCTCGTCAAACACGTCTCTACCTCCAGCATAAGAGAATGACTTTTCCTTGAACCAGATTTAACCCTGGATAAAACTATTAATCTTTGAACTCAACTGGAATCTGCAGTCCAGCAGGCTAAAGCAGTAGCTGCAGACTTCAGTATCCTCAGTTCAGATTCACACCTTGTCACTTTTTCTCAGTGCCCTACAGCTAAGGCTGCATGTAAGCTTTGTCACAAAGTGGGACATTTTGCTCATGTCTGTCATTCATCCAAGACCAGACAGGTGCATGAACTACAATTGCCTAAACCGACTGTATACTAGGCATTGAACATACTGTTGATACAGGCTCAGCTTTCTCTATTTTGCCATACCACATTTAGAAAAATCATTTTTGTGATACATCATTATGCCCACCAGAACTTCAACTGGTGAATGTCACAGTGGTCAGATGAAGCCAGCTTCAGCTATTTTCTTTATTGTGTGGGTTTGGTTTCCTGGTACTCCAGATTCCTCCCCAATTTTGCATCCGTTGTGGCCCCTATGTCAAGGAAAAGAACACATCTACCTGGACCTCGGCTGCATAAACCAGTTTTCAGGGAGTAAAACAACTCCAGGTTAATAGTGCTGCTCTGGCACCTTTTGATCCAGGCCCACATACTGTGGTGTCCACTGATGCCAGTGACAGTGGACTGGGTGCTGTGTTAGCCCAAGTGCACCCTGATGGTACTGAGAAGATGGTGGCTTTTGCCTCCCGCACATTGATCGCCACAGCGCAGAAACACTCTACTGTTGAGAAAGAAGCACTTGCTTGTGTCCGGACAACTGAGAAGTGGCGAACATATTTATGGGGACAATGTTTTACTCTCTGCACAGATCACCAAGCATTGACAAACCTGCTGACCACAAAGGGAAGGGTCGACCTGGAATGCATATTGTCTGCTGGTCTGCTTGGCTACTTTGTTTTGATTACAACATCAATTACCCCAAGGCTCTCAGAATCAGCTGATTTCCTGCCTTCCCTTGCCTGTTGCTGATACTATCATTCCGAGTCCAGAACCCGGAATGATAGCACAGATTTCTTCTGCTTTGTCTTCACTTTCCGTGTCTGACTTTGAGATAGCATGTTCTTTTGCCCTGAACTGTCTGCGTTATGTTCAAATGGAAGAGGGATGGCCTGCTTCTATTAAGTCAGTCAGTGAGGCACTTGCTCCTTATTACAACATTAAAGATAAACTTTCAGCATTAGATAACTTCATCCTCAAAGGTTTGAGGATTGTTGCGCCGCTTTCCGTGAGACCTATGCTAATTGCACTTACCCCATTAAAGTCATCAAGGAATTGTGCGCACTAAACAGCGCTTGAAGGACATATATTGGTGGCCAAAGATGGACTCCCAAAATGCAGGCTGCTATAGCCTCATGTGTCATTTGTCAGACTAATGACAGACCAGCTCATACACATCCTGCTCCCCTGCAGACTGTTTCACTTCCTGATGGACCATGGAAGAAACTGCGAGTTGACATTGTTGGACTTTTTAGACGGCAGACCCTACTTGCAGATTTACCATCACGCTGACTGATTACTACTCTAAGTGGTCTGAACTTACTTTTTCAACTACTGCTACTGCTGATGATGTCATTTGGTCCTTGTCTAGTGTTTTTAGTCGACATGGTAACCCCAAAAACATAGTCAACGATAATGGTGCACTGTTTACCTCTCAAGTTCTCGATTCTTCTCTTCTTCTCCAAGGCCTTACACACAGCAAAACATCTGTCTGCTACCTAGCTGCCAATGGGGTGGTGAAGAGATTTCACCATGGTCTCAGGTCCTGTATCCAGACAGCAATTCAGCAGTCCATACCTTGGACAGAGACAGTGACAGACTGGCTTCAGGTGTACCGTGCAACTCCCCATGCAACCACCTCCATTTCTCCTTATGAACTACTCTACGATAGGAAGATACAAACCAAACTCGACATTCTTCCAATACCCCCTGCTGTGTCTCCATTGGATAACCTGGCACTTTATTCAGTTCAAGAACAGCAGAGCACTATGAAACGCTACACCAATGCTAGACGTGGTGCACGTACACCATCCTTTCTGCCAGGAGAGAAAGAGAGAATAAGAAAACCGCATCATGTTGCTGAAGCACACCCCAGGTTTACTGCCCCTGCAACGGAGAGGGCCAAAGGAGCAAACTCATTAATTTTTAGACTGAAAAAAATGCTACTTGATCATCGCATACTGATGACACTTCTCCAGCTGCATGGCAACCATTCCGTGCTAAAACCAAATCTATGTGGCACAAGGACTATGTTATGTAATCGATTTTGTTTGTAGCTGAATATTCAGTAAATTTCAGATTTTCAAGCAGAGAAATGACATGTTACAGATTTTGTTTAATGGTTTAATACTTATTATTTGGAGCGAGTGATTTGGTTACATAAGATGTTAAGTACAGTACCGCACTATTGAAGAGTTCACAATGTGAATATTACTTTGTATTAATATCTTCTTTTGCAGAGAGAGGAGATGTGTCCTGTTCATGTTTATGTTCATGTTTACTTTAGGCCACTAGGAGGCGTTGGAAGAGACATGTGAGAAAGAGGAAATGAGGAAGTGCAAGAAAGGATAAAATTGAGAACTGTTGTTGAAGGTATATAAAGCTTCTGTTAACCGCCAACGTTCGTCTTCTTATGCCTGAACATTACATGTTTGTTTGGACGGGAAAGTCCTCGAGCCTCGATCGCCGGTGTCCGACATGTTTTCCAACCAACCGTCAATCGAATCTCTTTATTGGCTAAACACACCTGATCCAGGTAATCAGCAGCAGATAAGACAGGATTTCTGGAAAACAAGCAGGAGGCCGGCCCTGGAGGTCTGGATTTGGACATCCCTGCCCTAAACAATCTAGTAGCAGAGAACTATGTTATGATAACTCATATTACATCTAAATTAAAAATATGAAGAAGGTCCTTTGGGATTCTTTTAGGTTGTAGATTGCAATACAGTATCAAAATGTTAATTGGATTATGGACTGTTGAGAAAATGAGTCATCAAAATCCCACTCTTCATTCAAACAGTGTTTGATAAGACATAATATCACTTCTAAAAGCCATGTTTACTTCTTTTGTTTATTAAGCTGACTTCCTAGACTGAAACTTAAAAAAAAACAATCAAAAGATGAAATCTTATGAAATATTTTAGCCTAGTGTTTAATAGCATAGTAAAAATTTTACCTACTAATAAGGGAGGAACCCTGAATAATGGAAATAACCTCAAAATCTGAAAAAATACCAATTCTATTTCTTGAATCAGCATCCATCATGAAATGCTTCTAAAATTGCCTAAATCACATTGACTCGTGACTTATAGACAAAATAAATCTGCCTAAGTCACACTCTTCACATAGGCAATTATACTTATGGAATAGAATGACATGTAGGCAATTTTACCAGAGGTGGCCAGCATCATGTGGAGAGGATTTAGGCAAAAAAAAATCATTGTTGTCAAAAAATGACTTGGGCAATTGTTTTAAGAAGGTGACGTTATGTAACACCGGAGTTTCAAGGCTGGACCTGTAGTCTGGACCTTGTTAAAAGTCAATTTCCTCATTTTCTTTGTGATTGTCTCTCTTCAAATGAACCTACCATTAGGATGACAGACTGTTTTAGTGGGGAAACCCGTAAAATCAGCAAGAGATCAATACTTATTTCCTCCACTGTACACTGCGACAGCATGTTTTGAATGAGCTTCTGAGAGCTCCCATTCCCAAAAGTGCAGCTTTGGTGTAATTAAAAAGTAATATTCATTGTTTTAACCCTTTTGCTATTCTAGGCACTTTAACATGGGAGTGGGGTCATAGACCCCACAAGATTCACTGGTTTCAAAGCATCAGTTCCATGACCACCATCTGCGTTTGGCTTCTTTTCTAATCTGATGCTGAGCCTGACAGGTTGTGTTCCAGAGTCTGATTGCCAAAATACTTTTTTGTATCATCTTTATAAAATAAGAAGATATTCAATATCAACTTGTTCCATAAATCCTCTCTCCACAGTCGCTTTTTATCTCTCCTTACTGAAATGTTTGCAGAAGTTGTCGACATGATAGGAGCCTTTATATTCAAGCTAATGGAATAAAATAAAATAACGGTGAAGCTACAAGTTTGAAGATGTAAAAAGGTTTCAGTTGTTCTCCATTCAGCAGAAGTGTTGTTTCTCACACATACACAGGGTGTGGCAAAATCCTTTCCTCTATTAAACTGCTTTGTTTTCACTTTTACATGCCGGTCAAACAGTTTTTGTGGCTGAAGTTGCCTCTTTTATTTTGGTCCCGCTGACCTTTACTGTAACTTTTTTGTGGTAAATTTCACACAAGAGCTAGAAGTAGTATTTTCTCCTCCTTCACTATATGATATATTTTCAAATAAAAGTATATTTTGGTTCTAGTAAGCTAATAATAAGCTAATGATAAAGTATTTATTTGGTATTCCAAAAGAAGTCTGGCAACATTTTATACACATAAATAAAACTATGTATTATTTATAGTATTTATTTAGTGGTGTATTTATTTAGTGGTGTTGTACATTTATCTACAGACACACAAATGACGAGCTGGAATTACGGGTTGCTGGGTTAGAGGCAACGTTGGACAACCACAGACGAAATCGATAAACCAAATCTTTTAAAGAAACAGACACTTACAAATCAATCAAAGAGGCCAATCGATCAAAATAGAAATGACATTTTAAAGTGCATGTGGTGGAAAAACCTGAAAGCACAGCAGGATTTTTAAACAGAAAAGATCTTTTATGTTTTGAGCACACTTCTGTTGCTTAGAATGTGACTGATGACATTTTTCCTGCTTGGTTTACAGTAGTGAAGTCCCTATTAAGATTTTTCAGCCCCAATCCAATTCCAAACCAATTTTGCCGATACCGAGTCCCATTCTGATACTTTCATGACACAACTTTTAAAAATGAATAAATGCAAAAAAGGAAATCAAGGTTTTCCCTTTTTAAAAATGTTATACACCTTTTTTTATCATTTAACACTTAATAGTGTCCATCTCTTTGACGTAACTCGAACAGTCAAGTAAAAACAAGAAACTGTTATTTAGTCAATAAAGTTCAAATTTAAAGTTACATTTTTAGTCAATGAAAACAGCAGCTAGGCTTAACATGGAAAGCTTAACACTGGAAAAAAATATCTGTTGGATTAACATAAAAATATATGCCAACATGAAGATTGCACATAAAAAAATCATGTTCTACCATCATGAATGCTTCTTTTTTTACTACACCTAAGAATTCTACATGAACAAACAAGATTTTATTATGCAATTTAACATTTGACAAACAATACAATGTTTTAGCAACACTACTATTTGTTTGCAATTCACAAAATATTTCATTTAAGTCAATAAATAATTTTAATCAAATTTAAATTGAATTTAAAAAAATTGAAATTGCAGATGATAAAGCAGATCCTAGAGCAATTGCATTTTTTTTAATCAAAAAGCCGACATGTTCTTGTCGAACCTCCTTTATCATTTAAACTTAACAATATGTTAACAGCTATGCCAATAGTACACATCAAAATAGAAGAAGGGATGAGGATGGTAATCTAGATTCAGGTTGTATTCATTTTTTCTATACCGTTTTATCCCTTTCGGGGTCACGGGGCTGCCGGTGCCGATCCCGACCACTTGTGGGCGAAGGCAGGGGGGACACCCTTAACAAGTTGCCAGTTTGTTGCAGGGTAGAATGTCCTCAATCACACACCCATTCACTCTCACACTCACACTCACACCTATGGACAATTTAGCCAATTAACCTATGAAGCATGTTTTTGGACGGTGGGAGGAAGCCGGAGATCCCGGAAAGAACCCACGCATGCACGGGGAGAACATGCCATCCACACAGAAAGGTCCCCTGTTGATGTTGATTTTTCATGTGACTTGAACCAGGGGCCTTCTTGCTGTGAGGCAAGAGCGCTAACCACTGCGCCACCGTGCAGCCCCTCACATCAAAATAGAAGAGGGGATGAGGATGGTAATCTAGATCTAAGTTGTATTTAAGACCAAACAGTGAGGCAACTGCCACTCTAAGTGCAACACTTGGCAGGCATTCAAATACGCATTCAAACAAGTGCAACAGTGTCATACAGGAAGGCCAGTAATATGTTTTATAGAACTGTCCTATAAATTCTTACTGCCTTTTGCTGGCTTAAAGAATAAAATGCATGTTTTTTTGAACATCTGCATTTCTACCTTGTCTGATTTGAGCCTGTTCCTATTCCATCAATGTTTTATGTAAGGAACCGGTGGTGTTGGGCCCAACATGCAGGAGACCTGGCTTGGTGGCAGAAACTTCAACATTTCAGAATTATATGTAGACATGACAAAACCAAAGCAGCAACAAAACAGGAGAAGGCAACTTGACATTACCCCTCCATAAAAGAGCAGCTTCCAGATGCCCCAGGACAGTCCAACACCTGAGAAAAAGGGACCAGGAGGAGCAATTCCTGGTGTGAAGTCAGTTGAAACAACTGTGTTGTAATGTTGGAGTATATAAATAAAACTGACCTGAATTGAAGTAAACATGACAAAGTCCACGGTGAACCAAACATGTGGCAAAGCAGGTGACTTGACCACCCTGGACCGGGGATGAGAAGTTCTTCTCCAGAGGTAGTTTTTTTTTGCCACTGCAGTTTACATCTTGCGATGCCACGTCTGTTGAAGGATTTCCGGCTACTTCAAGCCACGCCATACCATACCACACCTTCCTGTTCCTGAGGGGGGGGGGGGGGGTACTGGGACCATTCTCCTTCCTGTATCCTGTTCCCAATGACGGTGTCACGGTTTTAGTTTCCTTGCTTTTGGGTTCTGGTTCTTGTTTGTTTCTTTCATGTTTTCAGTTCAGTTTCCTGTTTTATTTTGAAAGGTTTCCTGTTTTGTTGTCGTTGTTTCGAGTTTTACTTTTGGTCCCCATCTGCCCTCATTGTTTTTACCTGTGTGTCGTCTGTTCTGTATGTATTTAAGTCCTGTCTTTCCCTTCCTCCTGTGCTGGTCCATATCATGCTGTCCCCCCTGTTTCGTGTATTATGCTCTTCCCCTTTTTTGAGTGTTTTGAATTTTCCATTCTTGGTTTGCCTTCTTAAGCAGGGGTTTTTGGTTTTTAGTTTGTTTACTTTATTAAAGATCTCGTTCACCTGAAACTCCTGCCTCCTCTCGGCATTTGGATAGTCCCTTAACCCATTTCCCCCTTATTACAAAAAGGGGTTATGAATCTTCGGATAACCAGGGTGTAAATTTGTATGAACCTCTTTTTGATTTTGGATTTGTTACATTTTGTGTTTTAAGTACATATACATATTCTTTTTATAAAAGGGGACGAAGAGGGGGACAGTGTGTGGGGGGAGATAGAAGAAAAAGAAATAAAGAGGGAGGGGGAGAAAGTGAGGGGATACAAGTGTCGAGTTGCTAATTTGAATAGGCTTTTTTTCCACGCTGTGAAATATTTATGCTAGGTTTGCAGAAAGGCAAATATTATGTCCAAATGTGAAATTCTGACACTAAGATAAGCAGAAGATATCTGTCCGTTTCGAGTTTCGGTTTGCCTGCTTAAGCAGTGGTTTTTGGTTTTTAGTTTGTTTACTGTATTAAAGAGCTCGTTCACCTGGAACTCCTGCCTCCTCCTCTCTGCATCTGGGTACTCCCTCAACCCCCCGACGTAATAGAGGGCCACCGGGTCGCTCCTCACTGTCCCTGAGGATGTCAAGTTGTCTTCATTGTCCGTCGTTTGTTGCTGCTTTGGTTTTGTCATGTCTACATATAATTCTGAAATGTTCAAGTTTCTGCCACCAAGCCAGGTCTCCTGCATGTTGGGCCCAACACCACCAGTTCCTGACACAAAACATTGATGGAATAGGAACAAGCTCAAATCAGACAAGGTAGAGAGGCAGATTTTCAAAATAAACCAATTTTATCCTCTAAGCCAAAAAAATACACTAAGAATTTAAAGGACAGTTCTATACAACACATTACTGGCCTTCCTTTATGAAACTTTTGCACTTTTGTTTTCTTATTTGCTGGGTCTTTTAAGCCAAGCTGCTGTGTTAACTATCACATAATTAATGAATTATAATTATTTTACTAGATAACAGTTAACTGTTTTTATTAGTAGATAATAGTTAACTGTTATTTGTGTGTCCGTAGATAAATGAACAGCATGAGAAAATAAATACTATAAATAATACTTAGTTTTTTTTATGTGTATAAAATATTGCCAGACTTCGTTTGGAGTATAAAATAGCTACTTTTATTCTAATAGCTTACTAGAACAAAACTATACTTTTATTTGAAAATATATCATATAGTGAAGGAGGAGAGAATACTACTTCTAGCTCTTGTGTGAAATTTACCACAAAAAAATTACAGTAAAGGTCAGTGGGACCAAAATAAAAGAGGCAACTTCAGCCACAAAAACTGTTTGACCAGCATGTAAAAGTGAAAACAAAGCAGTTTAATAGAGGAAAGGATTTTGCCACACCCTGTGTTTGTGTGAGAAACAACACTTCTGCTGAATGGAGAAAACTGAAACCTTTTTACATCTTCAAACTTGTAGCTTCACCGTTATTTTAGTTTATTCCATTAGCTTGTATTTAAAGGCTCCTATCATGTCGACAACTTCTGCAAACATTTCAGTAAGGAGAGATAAAAAGCGACTGTGGAGAGAGGATTTATGGAAAAGTATTTTGGCAATCAGACTCTGGAACACAACCTGTCAGGCTCAGCATCCGATTAGCAAAGAAGCCAAACGCAGATGGTGGTCTTGGAACTGATGCTTTGAAACCAGTGAATCTTGTGGGGTCTCGATGACCCCACTCCCACGTTAAAGTGCCTAGAATAGCAAAAGGGTTAAAAACAATGAATCTTACTTTTTAAAATTACACCAAAGCTGCACTTTTAATAGAATAGGAGCTCTCAGAAGCTCATTCAAAATATGCTGTTGCAGTGTACGGTGGATGAAATAAGTATTGATCTCTTGCTGATTTTGCAGGTTTGACCACTAATACAGTCTGTCATCCTTTGGTTCATTTGAACTGAAAAAATCAGAAAGAAAATCAGGAATTTGACTTTAAATGAGGCTTCCAGGAATACAGGTCCAGCCTTGAAACTCCAGTGTTACATAATGTCCTACTGTCCATCACAGGCATGTGGACAGAGAGGACATCCCACTGCCCATTGCCTTTCCAGAAGAGCCTACGCCATCATATTAAACCCTATGATTTATAAATAAGAAAAGTGAACACTTTTGGATAATTGTGTTCATAAAGCATCTTACAGTTTTCTTACTCCAAAGGTTATTTGGCTCTTGCTTGACATAAATATTTTAGTCTTCAGTCAGGGAGATCGTTGCTTTGGCTGCACTGGCTGCTAAACTGCTGTCTGAGGCAGGTGTCTGTCTGATGACTGACTGTTCTCTAAAGTTCTCAGTGAATAGCCAGTTTTTGTCTGGGTTTGGGAAGAATGGGACATTTTATGGAACCAATAGCAAGAGTTTTGGAACTCAAAGTTATTTTTCTTTTTTGTAAAAACTATTTTAGAATGGATTTTCAAAAATTTTACAAGATGGACTTAAAGGATTGTCATTACAGTCTGGTGTCTGATGATATTGAACAGTTCAAACATGTGACCTGACTAAGGATAAATAAGAGGAAGCTGAGGGACCACAGCTTTAGTGCCTTTAACCACAGCAGTGAAAGGAAGAGGGAAATATAAAAGGTTAATCACAGAGGACGCTGTTGGGACTTGTTGGAAATGCAGCGACTGAAACCGAGACATGGAACAAGAACATGAAATGTCTCTGTTTCATAAAAACGATTATGTTGCTCCATGCAAGGATTCTGGACGAACCCATCAAGACACTAAACAGACTCCAGCTGCACCAAGTAAGGCAAAAGTAATCTCTTCCTGTAGTACTTAAGTACTTTATTACAGAACAAGTAAGAACAACAAAAGATATGGTAGCATTCTGCAAATGTTTCTGTAGAGATTTTAAGAGTCCGAATATGTTTACATATGTGATCTAACTTTTCATTTTTTGCTGGACCCTTGTTGGTTTCAAATTGAATTTAAAGCTTCATCTGCTCATGTTTAACAGAAACATTATTTCATCTTTTTCATGAAGTAAAAACACAAAAGTTTAAAGCTCAGAAATGATGGAGACATGATTATTTCTCCATGCAGGAGTGGATGTGTACAGGCTGATCGCCATCACTGTTGGACTCATATGTGTTCTTCAAGCAGCTCTGAACATTTCTCTGGGCTTTGCTCTCTGTGAGTAACTTCCTACATCCTGATTCTCCAAAATCTGGAAATCTACCAGTGCTCTTCAATCCTGATCTTCGAGATCCACCAGCCTCGATTCAGATTTTTTGCAGTGGATAGGAGATGGATGTTTGAAAGCAAACAGGATGATAGATCTTAAGAAGCAGGAATGTAATCATGCAAAAAAAAAAAATTACTAAATTCTGAATGCATTCTTTAAAAAACAGCTACATTTTTGGTTCAAACCCTTGAGGCTAAAATACATAATGTGTTGAGGAACAAAACGTAAAATGTTTAACAAACATAAACGTAGCTAGCAAAAAAGCCAAATATGCCTAATGGAGACACAACAACTAAAAAAAACCCTCAAATTTATCACAAAAACGTTTTGCGCTTGAAGGAGGTTGTTTTTGGTAACGAAATTGGCATATTTTGCAAAACTGTCATGGAAACAATGATTCACATGACTATCACTGGCTGCTTTGGGCACTGCACACCAGAGGTCCCACAATAACACAAAAGTTGAGTGTGTCGTGTGGAATTGTTGGATCCACAGCACGGCTTCATCTATAGCCCCTACCACGTTTAAGGAGCCTGCTGGTTCATGGCCCGAATAAGACGCCTACGTCTCCTTTAATAGATGATGATGAGCTTTAGTGCCGTGGCAGAAATTAGAACGTATCTGCTGTACATTAAAGTATTGTTCACAACAGTCTCCATGTTTTGAATGACTTATTACATGAGTTGATTTGTGTTTATTCACATAATGATGATTTTTTTGAAAACAGTTTAATCCCAAAATTGTGTTTTTCCGACATTAGTAGAATATGGATAAAGTTTTGCTCACATGTGTGATGGAAATGCGGGCAGTATGAGGCCCACAAGAGATCAATCATGTTTTTATGATAAAAATTAAGCGTAAGTCAAACATTAAACAACTTTTCCTGGCGTCTCTATTTCAGATGTTAGAGTCAATAACAAAACTCTAACACAGGAGGTAAATGAGCTGATGGCCAGCATTGGTAAGTAGAAGAATGACTTTTTAATAAACAAAACTAAATCTGTGAATTTAGTTCAGGCAGGATAAGCCGATTTTGTGTATATATATATTTACACAGATAGATAGATAGATAGATAGATAGATAGATAGATAGATAGATAGATAGATAGATAGATACATATATATCTATATATATATATAGATATTAAGATATGTGTGCTGATTATTCTATATGGTCATGAACAAATACTCTATAAAGTCTCATTTAAAAGAATGATTTCTAAAGCTATTAAACTCCAAACTAGGCTTAGGCTCTGGTTGTGCATGTGGACTGAGAAACCGTCTTGAAGAAGAAGGAAACTGGAAGACTGCTGTCCATGGTGAGTGTCAGAAAGAAGACATTGTTGTGAGAAGTTACTCCAAATGTTTTCTATAACTTCAGAAAGGGGTATGGACTGTTATTCTAGCTTTTATTATTATGAAGGCCACAGGAATCACAAAATGATACAACAGATTTTTAATATTATGTTTTAGAACTGAAGGCCCAAAACCAGAATCTGACTGAAGAGAAAGACGAACTGAAGAGGAAACTTACGGTCTTAAGTGAGAAATTTGTCAAAATGTTGGTTTGTTTGATTATTTAAAATGAATTACTTTACAAGATGCATACTGACAGTTTTTTCTACATAAATGACAGTCTCGGAGTATCATGGAATGACTGCAGCAAGAGACGATTTAAAGAGGTTCAATTTGGGTAAACATGATTTAGAAGATGCTTTCTAATGTTAAATATATTATAAATTGAATATAAACTCAAGTAAAGTTTGAAAATGTTGGTTATTTAATCCCTATTGTTCTTCTCTACTTGTTTCAGAGACCAAGGACGTTAATAAAAACCTGACTCAAGAGAAAAATGACCTGAAGATACAGTTGAAGGATTTAGGTTAGTGAAGACACTAAATTTTAAATAAAATCTCAGAAAAAACTCTCTCAGCTGTAGAAACAAAACTTAGCTGTACATTTTTAATGTAATATTCATGCAATATATAATGAATATGGTTGTCATGAATAAAAATATGATCTCTGAATCTGACAGTTTTACAGCATATTTCCCTGACAGAAGAGCGAGACGGGCTTAAGACCATAAACTCTGGTGAGTCCTGACAGTCTAAGACTTGTTTCAAAATGTTGATTTCTCTTTATTGTGACTTTATTTCATAAATATCAAGATTCCAGTGCAAATGTCCAATCAGAACACATTTTTCTGTTCAATAACAAAAAAAAACATTGCTAGCAATTCTTGATATGGTAAAGTTAGAAACATCCTGTTGCAATGATGAGGAGACACGTATGGATTTCAATACGTGAAGCTTTATTCACTCACATGCCAAACTGAAATAAAGCGGGCAAGTCATCTTATATATGAACACAGAATCAGACCACGCCCATAGCAACTGCAAAGCCTGTTGGGTGTGAAGCCCAAAGGCAAGGATAACACCACAATCCCATAATGTACCCATTCCAATGCTTCATAGAATGTAGTTGGACCAAAATGTACATTTCCAAAAGATTGACATTAATAAGAACGAGAAAACTGTTGCATATGTCAAATATTTTACATATTAAACTTTGACTAGATGTTTAGCAACTTTAATAATTTACTACAACAGTTTTGAATTTTCTGAACCATTTTTAAGACATCAGTGCCAACAACAAGAATCTGACTGAAGAAAGAGAAGAGCTGGAAAAGAAGATGAAAGACTTTGGTAAGAAGTAAAGAATTAAAAAAAAAAAAACACATTTATGGAGTTGTTTGCTATTTTTACACTTTACCTAGAACCAAGTAGAGATGCACTTTGTTTGAGTTCTCTCTTATGCTTTTAATTTTTCATGAAAGAATTGCAGCTTAACTCCCTGACAGAAGAAAACAACAAGTTAAAGATGAACAATTCTAGTGAGTAAAACAATGAATATATTCCTGTGACTGTAACCAGATCCAAATGAAACAAGTTAAATGGCCTATATCATGCTAAATCAGCTTTTTGAGCTATTCAGTGTAGTTTGTTTATTCCTGACCAAAAACAAAGCAGTATTTTGATCCATTCACACATCTCTGAGTATTCTTCTGTCCACCTGCTCTCTGAGAACCAGCCTCTCCCAATCCACAAAAAAAGGCGGGTTTTCACATTGTGACGTCATAAAGAGGAACCGCCCACTGTCTCCATGTAGCTAGCGGTGATCGGCTAAACACATTTTCTTCTTATATGCACAATACGCACATCCCTTTTTACAAAAGTTCAGATGTTGTTTATTTCGTGGGTGAAACACAGACACGCTGCCGAGGCCGACTCTACGATGAGGTCATAAAATGGTTGCCAACCACAAGGAGCATTAAACCCGTTCTTTAGTGTCCCAAAGGTAATGTATTGTCATGGATATAGTTTACTCTGAAAGGCTTAAGAAAGCATGATATATGCCCTTTAAAAATGTTATTTTAAAAGGATTGAGACACCTTGTTGTCAGTGAGGTGTGGGAGAAGAAGATGCAGAGCCGAAGATGAAGATTTTTTTCCATTTTAGGAACAGAGGCTAGAGTGAAAAACCTGACTGAAGAGAGAGAGAAGCTCAACAGAACCTTGAACGGTGGGTAAAATAACCGAGGTGATAGTAATGTACTGAAGGACAGCAAGGGTGTAAAGAATCTGTAAAGTTAAACCAGAAAAAACAAAACTGGGTTTTCTTCATGGACAACCTACCATAATCAAAGAGGGTCTAAGGGCGGGAAAGCCCAGTTTAGTTTAGTCTGTTTAGTTTAGTTTAGCCAATACCTGTTGAATTCTAAGACCTTATGTTCTTTGTGATTCATTTTTGTTACACTATTATCGGTATGAAGCCCATTGAGATGACCATTGTTGTAAATATTGGGTTATATGAATAAAATTAAATTGAATACAGTAAACCCTTGTTTTTCGTGGGGGTTATGGTCCAAAAAGAACCCATGATAGGCAAAATCCGTGAAGTAGAAACCTCTATTTTTTGTACAGTTATTATACAATTAAATTCTCTATTATACATTGAAAAGAAAGAACAAACCATTTTACAGGCTCAAGCATTTGTTTCACAAAAAAAAGTACTTTAGAAAAGTTTTTTTCAACAAATAACTGTACTGTACTGTCAAATAATAATTTGAATCATCAATGTGAACAGAAGGCTTCAAATCGCGGAGATTAGCCCCGCCCACCGCGACCCGAGTACCGGTAATTGGATTAAATGTGAGAAAATTTTAAATGATTATGAAAAAATACAAAGTACAGTCAGACAAATAGTGACTCAGGTGTATTTCACTGCTCTTCAGACTGAGCCGCTGCATTCTGACTCCACTCTGCAGTGTTTTCTTCTTCTGAAGCCCGCGGTGCAGCTGTGTTTGTTCATGAGAAGAACATAGTGATAGGCAGTTGTTGCTTTTTTTCTATGGGTTTTAGAGAAACTCGAAATTGCTAGAGCATTTGCACGTACGTAATGTAAATTTGGCGAGCTGTTTTACGTACGTGTACATATTAAACTGCAACGTTATTGACGCACAGGTAGAGAAGAAGCGGAGTGACTTTTTAGCCAATCAGAATGCAGAACACAATGCATGATGCAAATCCGTGAAGAAGCGGTGAAAAGTAAACCGCGTTTTAGCGAGGGATCACTGTATTCCACAAATACCATTTTTTAATGAAATCATTTGTTTTCTTTGTTATTCCTTCTTTGGTATTGCATGCTTTTGTATTGAAGAAGCAAATCTCACACACTCATGATAACACATTTGTGTTTTTGTTGCAGATGTTGAAGACAAGTATAAGAGCACAACTGTGGAAAAGAGTGAACTGCAGAGGAAGTTGAATGACTTTGGTAAACAGGGTCATGGCTGAACATCAATGAACATCAAAAAGACAGTCTCAGCTAAAGTTACGACGATCCGTGTCGTCTGCCTCAGGAAGGCACTAGACATCCGTGTAATGACACAGGACCAGATAGCATCATGTCAACGTGACATCAGAGCAGGAAGGACTACTTACTTCTGCCTTAAGACCTTTACTGTCAGACATGTCATGTTTTTACTCTGCCAAGAAACCAACACCTCAAATAATACTTTAAAGATCAAAAACATCATTCGGTTAACCAACTATCTCATTCCACTTCTAGTTTCTCTGCATAATTCCTTGACCGTACAAAGAGACGACTTGAAGAGGACGGTTGCAGGTAGGTTCAAAAACAACAAGACTTGAAAAAAACCATAATTTTTTATTTTTCCGATTTTCAATTGTTCCTCTAGAAGTCACAAAGTTATCCAAATACGTTTTAGATTTGGAGATGAAGTCAAAGGTCCTGATGGAGGAAAGAGACGCTCTGCAGACGATGCTGAACACCAGCAGTGAGCATCACCTTTTCACTCAAAAGATCACTTAGTGTGTGAACTTCTGATTGGACATTTATGTTCAGAAATAAAAAAAAAACCCTTTCTTTTGTACACATCCTGTAAAAGGTTTGACTGAATAGGGACCACCTGCTTTACAGGGAATTGTTCCTGGTCCTGAGTCAGTTTCTCTGCTACTAGATTGTTTAGGGCAGGGATGTCCAAATCCAGACCTTAAGGGCCGGCCTCCTGCTGGTTTTCCAGACATCCTGCCTTATCTGATGCTAATTACCTGGATCAGGTGTGTTTAGCCAATAAAGATATTCAATGGAAGGTTGGATGGAAAACATGTCGGAAACCGGCCCTCGAGGCTCCAGGATTTTGCCGTCCAAACAAACACTCGTCCTGCTGTAAATAAAAACTGCTTGACTTCCAGCTTCACAGAAAACTGCACTGAGCACAGAGAGAGACTCACTGAAGAGGACAAACTCTGGTCAGTTCTTTGCTTTATCTGCTGAATGAGATCATCCTCAAATGTAATACATTCTGTTATTTCATTATCTTCATTAAAATGTGCCTTTTTTATTCTGTTTAAGCTACTGAGGAAAAATCCAAAAGGCTAACGTCAGAAAAAGAGGATTTGAGCAGGAGGCTGAATTCATGCAGTGAGTCGATGAGAATTGACCTCATTTGTAATCTAAATAAACACAAGATTTGAATCAGACAAACATCAGATAAATGTAGTTTCTCATGCATCCTACTGTGAAACTGCAGCATCATGAATTGAGTTTGAGGGTTTTATATTAATTCATTTGTTCAAAAACACATAAAAGGCATCTTTAGCCACCACATACAAATATATAATCTTCCAGTGAACAGAAAGTCTCTGCTGTAAATAATTGTAAGTTCATTTCCAGCTTCACAGAAAACTGCTCTGAATGCAGAGAGAGACTCACTAAAGAGGACAAACTCTGGTCAGTTCTTTGTTTTATCTGCTGAATGAGATCATCCTCAAATGCAGAATATTCAGTTATATCATTATCTTCATTAATACGTGGCTTTTTTTCTTTTGAAGCTACTGAGGAAAAATCCAAAAGGCTAACGTCAGAAAAAGAGGATTTGAGCAGGAGGCTGAATTCATGCAGTGAGTCTATGAGAATTGACCTCATTTGTAATCTTAATAAACACAAGATTTGAATCAGACAAACATCAGAAAGTCTCTGCTGCAAATAATTGTAAGTTCATTCCCAGCTGCAGAGAGAGACTCACTGAAGAGGACAAACACGGGTAAATGTTTTCATTTTTAATGACAGCATTTGTCATTTTGATGACGGTTCTTAATGTTTTTTTAAATGTGAAATGAGGTGAAAAGGTTCAATTTTAGTCAACCAGATCAAAACAAAGGCAGAAAGTTGAATCAAACTTTTAGTTTGTGTTGTTTTGCAGACACCCAGGAGAAATTGACAAGACTTCAATCAGAATTTACCAAGCAGAGAGCAGAGCTTCACTCAAACAGTGAGTGTGTAACTTTTAGCTAAAAGTGGCTTTTTAGATGAGAATAGAAGCTTTTCTTGTTAGAATGTCTATCTTTATTTCATCTTGTTGATGTGGTTTTTGTTGTTGATCACTTTGTGCTTCTTTCTGGAGAAAGGGCTTCATAACATTTGCTTGATGATGTTACTTTGCAGCTGTGCAGCTTACAGCTTTGAGACGTGAGAAAACTGAACTGCAGACCAAACTGGATGTCTTTGGTGAGTGACAGCAGAACTGCAGGCTTAGATAAAGTCTTTTTAGGTTGGAATCATATTATTGTTACCGTCATTTTTGTTCAGGACTTTTTTGTTGTTGCCAGAAATTTTAGTTTCTTTGAACAAACTGAGTCTGATTTTCAGTTTTTTATTGGATTACTTTTAGTCAAGGATACTTTTTGTCACATTAAGAAAATTATACCACAGATATTAGCAGTTTTGATCAAAGATGAGGTTTAAATCAAAAAGACTAGAAATACAAGTTAGTCTTAGTGTGAACACATAACAGCTCTGTGAGATTGAAATGATCCTGGTTGAATGTTTGTTCTCTGAAAAAGAAGAGCAAAACTATTTCTTTATTCCAGAAAAACTCAACACCTCCAGCAGGATCATAAATGGGGACAGATGCTTTTTGTATTGCAGTATAAGTCTTCTTCCTGAAAACCTCACCAATGAAAAATACCTTCAAGCTCTGACCTGAACTGCATCTCTGTTTGTAAAGAGAAATGTTCAAATAAAAATCTGAATGCTGACTTTCATTTCCAATAGCTGCACAGGAAATTTCTCTGACTAAAGTGAAAGATGAACTGAACCAGACCATCGCCGGTAAAATTCTTCATGTTCTTTTCATTTGCTGTATGTGTTTTTCTATTGTGTGTTTCATCTTTTTCATGGTTTCTCACTTGTTCTTCTCTGATTTCCTTCTTTTCTGTAATCCTCTAATTCATTGGACTAAGCTGTAAATGTGTTTGTTGTTGTTGATTTTTGAAATGTAAAGCTTTACTTGAGTGAACAACATCTCTGTTTAGGTCCCAGTTACATGTTTGTCTCTTTCTGAGGCTGCAGACATTTGTCTCCTTAAAGCAAACAGGTCTCAGCTCAGATTCTTCTGCCTACATGATGTTCAGAAACACAACGGTTCACAGCGAGGAGAGTTTGTGTAACCCTTGTGCTATCCTAGGCACTTTAACAGTGGGAGTGGGGTCATCTAGACCCACTAGACAGTGCTCTGAACCTTTTTTCTTCAATGATTTCTGATCTTCACTGGTGTCCATGGATTACATTAAATCTTTTTACACCACAATCCACCTTTGTCATGGTAGGAATAACACGTCAAAGTAAGGGTGGGGTCATCTAAGATAGCACAAGGGTAAAGAATGATCATCTGTGATGGATGGAAAAAACTAAGCTGAAAAGAAAATTTAAAAAAAATGAAACTTTTAGACAGAAACCGTATTTATTTTTATGAAGAAACAAACTGTTTATCATTTGTTTGTCTCTTAATTAAAACTGTTCAGATTAGGGTTAAAGGTCAAACCGTGTTAGTTTCCATGTTGACTCCAGCTACAGCCAAAAGACAGCAGAGTGTAGTGAACTCTGACAGATTGTTGCACTAGAACATGAATGTTATGTTGCAGTGATGGAGGCCAAGTCCAAAAGTCTGACAGCTGAACGAGATGAGATGATGGGGAGCCTGAAAACCTGCAGTGAGTTTGAACACTGATCCACTTTTTGAAACCTGCGGCTTTGATTAAGGAAATATAAATTATTCAAACGTGAAAGTCCTATTTAGAAATCATTTAGTTACTTTGATTTTTTTAATCTGAGTGAGGTGAGCATGAAATGTTCCTAGATTAACATTTTGTTTGTGAGAACTGTAGAATGAGTGATTTTCTTTAGATTCAAGTCACTAAAGTGTGGAACTTAACAAATCTTCTAATGCATAACAAGCCTTAAAAAAATCTAAATTGAAAAATTAAAATGATTTTCACAAACAAACAAACAAACAAACACTCATCCTGCTGTAAATAAAAACTGCTTGACTTCCAGCTTCACAGAAAACTGCACTGAGCACAGAGAGAGACTCACTGAAGAGGACAAACTCTGGTCAGTTCTTTGCTTTATCTGCTGAATGAGATCATCCTCAAATGTAATACATTCTGTTATTTCATTATCTTCATTAAAATGTGCCTTTTTTATTCTGTTTAAGCTACTGAGGAAAAATCCAAAAGGCTAACGTCAGAAAAAGAGGATTTGAGCAGGAGGCTGAATTCATGCAGTGAGTCGATGAGAATTGACCTCATTTGTAATCTAAATAAACACAAGATTTGAATCAGACAAACATCAGATAAATGTAGTTTCTCATGCATCCTACTGTGAAACTGCAGCATCATGAATTGAGTTTGAGGGTTTTATATTAATTCATTTGTTCAAAAACACATAAAAGGCATCTTTAGCCACCACATACAAATATATAATCTTCCAGTGAACAGAAAGTCTCTGCTGTAAATAATTGTAAGTTCATTTCCAGCTTCACAGAAAACTGCTCTGAATGCAGAGAGAGACTCACTAAAGAGGACAAACTCTGGTCAGTTCTTTGTTTTATCTGCTGAATGAGATCATCCTCAAATGCAGAATATTCAGTTATATCATTATCTTCATTAATACGTGGCTTTTTTTCTTTTGAAGCTACTGAGGAAAAATCCAAAAGGCTAACGTCAGAAAAAGAGGATTTGAGCAGGAGGCTGAATTCATGCAGTGAGTCTATGAGAATTGACCTCATTTGTAATCTTAATAAACACAAGATTTGAATCAGACAAACATCAGAAAGTCTCTGCTGCAAATAATTGTAAGTTCATTCCCAGCTGCAGAGAGAGACTCACTGAAGAGGACAAACACGGGTAAATGTTTTCATTTTTAATGACAGCATTTGTCATTTTGATGACGGTTCTTAATGTTTTTTTAAATGTGAAATGAGGTGAAAAGGTTCAATTTTAGTCAACCAGATCAAAACAAAGGCAGAAAGTTGAATCAAACTTTTAGTTTGTGTTGTTTTGCAGACACCCAGGAGAAATTGACAAGACTTCAATCAGAATTTACCAAGCAGAGAGCAGAGCTTCACTCAAACAGTGAGTGTGTAACTTTTAGCTAAAAGTGGCTTTTTAGATGAGAATAGAAGCTTTTCTTGTTAGAATGTCTATCTTTATTTCATCTTGTTGATGTGGTTTTTGTTGTTGATCACTTTGTGCTTCTTTCTGGAGAAAGGGCTTCATAACATTTGCTTGATGATGTTACTTTGCAGCTGTGCAGCTTACAGCTTTGAGACGTGAGAAAACTGAACTGCAGACCAAACTGGATGTCTTTGGTGAGTGACAGCAGAACTGCAGGCTTAGATAAAGTCTTTTTAGGTTAGAATCATGTTATTGTTACCGTCATTTTTGTTCAGACCTTTTTTGCTGCTTTAATCTTGTTTTCGTGTCGAGCTATAAGTTCAGCAGCAAAGTCTGCTTTCAGTTTTGTATTTTATATTTTTTGTCAGAGATTTATTTTCATTAACAGACCATCAATTTTGGTCTGATGTGCAGAAACTTTATACTTTGTTAAATAATTGGTTTTGATTGTGTCAACAGAACGCTATTCAAAACAAAGATGGACCTATTTTAGTGGAAGCTTTTATTTTATTTCTACAATCAAGAAATCGTGGCGTGACAGTCAATATGACTGTTGGGGAAAAGGTGCAGATTTGGTCATCATTGACAGCAAGGAAGAAAATGTAAGTATGTATGGTTTTGTAATATTAAGGCATCGTCCAAGTCCTGGGAGGGCCTAATCATGCCAAATCAACTGTTTGATCATTTTAGTGTATTATAATATTAATATATATGTACGCATCTCAGTATTCCTTTAAACTCTGCTCCCTGTGCACCACCCTCTAATAATCCATGAAATCGAGCGGGTTCTCATATTGTGACATTACAAAGTGAGGAACAGCCCCTTCCAGGAAGAGTCTGTGCTTTCAGCTCCGCCCCAGGATAACACACACACCCACCTCTCCGTGGAGCTAGCGGTGTTCGGTTAAAGGTTTTCTTTTTATATGCACAGTGTGCACGTCCATCTTTGCAAAAGTTTAGGTGATGTTTGTTTTCATGAAAAAAAACGCAGACACCCTGCCGGGGCTAGTGTTGGTACAAAAACTGTTCGACCTGCAAGAAGTGTTTGGGGGCCGGATACTAATGATGACGTCAAACTACGGTAGCCCCACTTGGACAAACTATGTAGCATCGAGATCTGCTCAGGCAATGATTTTTTTACAACCCACTTTGTAAAAGATCTGTGGCTGTTAGAATGAAACTGCTGCACCATGCCAGCGACCGTGTCTCTGAGCAGAGCGGCCGGACTCGTAGCTTCGTGTTGTTTGCCCGGCAGGGAAGAGTGCTTTGTTACGGTTTGTAGTCCAGAGAAGGGTTCGGACCGCAGTCCGGTCTGCTGCTCTGTGTGAGCGAGCTGCCGGACTCAGGAGAACCGTCTGTCCCCGGGGGATTTGTGTCTCCGAGCAGAGAAGCGGCTTTGTGACGGTGTGTCCGCTGGTGGAGGCGGCTTTTGAATGAACAGTCCTGAGAAACCGAGCAAACCATCATGTGAATTTGGGTCGTTAGTCGGGTCCAAACAAAATAAAGGCTGATGTTATTCCAGTTTAAGTTTAGCGGCTAAATGTTGTTAGCATGTATTAACCTAATCCTAACCCAGGGGTTCCCAAACTGGGGGGCGCTCGGAGGTATTGCAGGGGGGGCTACGGCAGGGGGGCTACGGCTTCCCGGGTTTTTTTTTTTTAATTGAACAATTGCAACAAACAAAACAAGAAAATCCAACAATTATGCACATATAATGTACAATAGAATTCTGAATACAGAATAAATGTGTTACATTCTTAAGAAAATTCTAATTATTAGTAACAATCACAAAAGGGAATAAAAATAAAAAAATAAATAAAAAGAGAAAATGCGAGAGGAAATTTATGTCAGCAGTCCAAAAGATTTACAAATGTCAATTGTTTTTTGAGCTTTTGTATTTTTTGAGGCTGAAATTAAGTTTAAATATTGCTGCAGTTCAAGTTTGAACACAAAGAAATCAGGTTTCTCATTGGAAAATTTGCTTTTGTGTATATGAAATTTAGCCATAAATAATAACATGTTTACACAAAAGAAAGCATCACGGTCTTTGACATCAAAGCTATGAAAACCAAAAAGTACGATTTTATAATGAATTTTTATATCAGCAAAAATAGAATCGGTGATAAATTTGTGAATGCTTTTCCAAAATTTGTATGTGAATTCACAAGACCAGAATAAATGAGAGCAGGTTGTTTCTGACAGAAAGTACAGCTGATGTTTATGTCAGCCTTAAATTTAGTTAAGTCATGCTTTGCTGGATAAAATCTGTGTAGGAGTTTAAAAGAGATTTCTTCGACTTTATTTGTTAAGAAGTATTTTTGTGGTAAAGACCAGACTTTTTTCCATTGGCTTCCCAGGTCAGTTACAATGCTAGCATAACAGCATGGACAGGTTTGTGACAGCGCTCCCAGCTAAATGCAAACCAGATGATGAATCTTCACCAAATGTAGCAACTTCAAAAGCAAAGACAAGAAAATGTGACGAGGCATATCTCGCACTGAGCTTCTCCAGCACAACATTTGATTTGCTTTTGTGATGAGCAGAGCCGCTGCAGATGAACTGTTTAAAATAATTGACATTTACTTGAGAGAGGCCGATCTGAAATGGGAGGACTGTGTGGGGATCTGCACAGACGGGGCTCAGGCCATGGCTGGGAGTAGAGGGGGGCTGCAAGCGCTCATCAAGCGCTTCTCCCCTAACGTGCAGTGGACACACTATGATACACCGAGAGGCGCTGGCATCTAAACAGCTGAGTCCCGAACTGCACGATGTTATGACAGATGTCATCACTACAGTGAACTACATTAAAACACGACCTGTCAAAGCACTAATTTTCTCTGCATTGTGTGAGGAAATGGGCTCCGACCACACAGCTGTTCTGTTTCACAGCGAGTCCCGTCACGTGGGAAGGTTTTATCCAGGGTCTTTGAACTGTGGGATGAAATCCGCATCTTTTTGGAGGAGGAGGAAAATGAACTTGCCCACAAGTTTAACAACAACAAGTTCCTCATGAAACTTGCGTACGTCAGTGACATGTTTCAAAAACTCAATGAGCTAAATCTGCAGATGCAGGGCAGCAACACACACCTTCCACATCTGGCAGATAAAATCACATCATTCACAAGAAAGCTTGAGATGTGGGAGCAGCGAGTTACAGAGGGAAATATAGACTCGTTTGAGAACCTGAAGTCATTCATTGAGGTCAACAAGCTGCAGAACACAGTGATCCCATGCATGAAAGCTCATATCTCTGCCCTCCAAAAGCATTTCCAGAGGTACTTCCCAGTGCAGGACACTACACAATATGACTGGATCCGAGACCCCTTCAGTGCAACACCATCTGCCGAATTCAGCACTACAGAGAATGAACGGTTCATTGATGTCACCTCTGATTCAACAATGAGGCTGGAGTTTCAGTCTAAGACACTAGCTGCATTTTGGATTGGAGTGAAGAAAGATTTCCCACTGCTAGGTAAAAGGGCTCTGGCCACACTCCTTCCATTTGCCACGTCTTACCTAGATAGGTTTTTCTGCTGTGGCCTCCATCAAGACTAAATACAGATCAAAGCTGGAAATTGAAAATGAACTAAGCAGTCTCACAGCTGCAGCCCCGATTTGAGAAGATCTGCGGCGTGAAGCAAGCCCACACCAGTCACTGAAAAGATGTGGACATTAAAGGTGCAGTTTTTGCAGAGTTAAATGTTCAGGATTTTATTGTTTTCTTCAGAGAGCTGGTAAAGTGTAAAAGGCCACTTTCATGCAGGAATGGAGTTTATAAGAAGATATGTTGAAAGCCATGAACACCATTATATGGTAAAATGTTATGATGCATGATGCAGTGTCACTTTTAATAATTGTAAAGGTGATTTGTCTTTATTTTTTTTAGTTTTGTTCAGACGTTGCCATTTGTATGACTTACAATGTTAAGTAAAGTCCAGTGGAGTTTAGAAACGAAGGATTTGTATGTTTGTTTCAGTGTGGGGGGGCTCGATAATATTCTAATCTTCAGAAAGGGGGGCCCCGCAGAAAAAGTTTGGGAACCACTGTCCTAACCCTTCTTCCGCGTCTGTTTGGCCAATAATAAAGCCCTTAAAATAACTATAAGCGAACATGGCCTTTACTAATAATCATAACAATCATAAAAGCCCGTTTAGAAGATCATCTCGCTCTATGTCGGAGCGTTGTTTGTTTACAACGGAACTCATAATTTCTTCTTCTTTGGTACTACCGTAATTTGTCCGGACCAATCTTTATCTGACACGTCATCGGACCAACGGACATTCAGTCACATAATGTAATGTCATCATTAGTCGTAGGCGCCCAAACACTTATTGCAGGCCGAACAGTTTTGGAACCTACACTAGCTCTAGGATGACATGAGGAAATGGGCGGTACCCACAAAGAGCAAAAGGCGGAGCCTCAGAGATTGCGTTGCTTTACGTCAGGGTAGGAAAATTAGCTTGTGAAAATAAGTTAAGCTTTCATATTTCATTAAAAAAGTGTTATTTAGTGTGCCAAAGGTAATGTTATATAGATGGATATAGTTTGCTCTGAAATACTTAAGAATAGCATCATATAGGTACTTTTTATCAAGTTATAAAAGACAAGTTTTAGTGGGCCTTCTTTATTATTATAATTATATATTATTATTCTATGAAAGTTAAAAAAAATTTCTATGGAAATATGGAACTGAATACACTTTTTCATGATATTTTTGGAAAGGGTCTATGTGTTCAGCAGCACTAAAGATTCTATCATAAATACAATTTAAAGTTGTAAGAAAACCAGAAAAATTCAACAAATACATTTAGGAAATGTTGTCCCAGTCCTGGGTTTGGAGCATTTAAGTCTTTTCTGTTGTTTTTCTGAGGAAACATGTTTAACACCAAGTTCCTTGATCCCATAATTAACTGATAAACCAAGCAGACTCACATTATTGTGATAAACACTAAAAAAAACAATTTAAATGTTTAAACTCTGTACTGCCCCGTCTGCCCTCTAACCAATGAATGATCTGTTTTGGAAAGCAAGGCATTTGTAAGGAAGTATCAGAAGAAGCTGTGGATCGGTCTGAGTGACAGACTGAGGGAAGGCAGCTGGATCTGGCAAGATGGAACTCCATTAAGGACAAGGTTCACATTTCTTATTGCTATAAAATGATCAGAATGTAATACTTAAGTGTATTAAAAAAAAACAAGTTGTCGTAGCTGATTTTCCACACCACTTAAAAAAGAAATGTTGTTTGTGTGTTTCAGCTTTTGGTACCCAGGAGAACCCAACAATTTTAGAGGCACAGAAGAAGACTGTGCAGAAACAAAGTATTATGACTATGAAAACAGCTGGAATGACGTCGAGTGCACAAATGCAAACTTCTGGATGTGTGAAAAGAAAACTGGTGTTTAAACAAAATGCTTCTGTGTTACATGGAGGTTAAAAATGTTAAGCTCCTTCTACTGAAATATGTTATCTCTGCTTCAAATGTTTTTACATAGATTAGCAAATTTTAATCTAGAAATTAATACGCTTTTGTACAAGTTCAATTTTGATTTCCAAGCAGGGAAAAAAGACCTATGATTTTATGGTTGCTGCCAAATGTGGATCTTTTCAGCTAAATAAAGAATATTTACAATCAGTTTATCTTTTCTGAAAACTTTTTCAGCCCTGTGGCTGATGCATGGTGGTTGATATTTGTCACCTTGTCACCACGACTCTTCCTATAGCCTTTATGAGTTCACTTTGTCTCACTTCCATATCTTGTCCTCACTGAACAACCTTCAAGTGATCCTGGGGCCTGTTTCACAAAGGAGGTTCAACCAACTCTGAGGTCAAACCTGAACTCTGAGTTTTCAGTTTCAGAGCAGCTGATCCGCGTTAGGTCAATCAACTCTGAGTGGACTGATTCGGAGGTGAGCGTGAGCACCGCGACTATAAGAAGCCATTATCAATGGAGCGCAGATATCACGAGTCACCATGGCAACCGTGGAAAAAAAAGGTGTGCGTATTTTTCGCCAGCTGAACTTGACGTGCTGCTGCAGAGTTCCAGTGAATATGAGCACATATTCACAGCAAAAACTGGAGAGTTGAAATTTCGGGGTTAAACAAACCAGAGTTGATTTTCACTCTTGAAGTGTTATTTTAACACATTGTGATTCAAATGGTGTTCAGTGTTGGGGTTATTTATCAGTGTTACCCAAATCAAGCTAATTTAACACTACAGAGAGTCAATGCCCCTGGGCTTCTGCCTCAGAAACCCTGTGCAAGAAAGTACAATGGACTGACACTCTTGAAGTGTTATTTTAACTCACTGTGATTCAAATAATGTTCAGTGTTGGAGTTATTTTAGCCAAAGTAAAGCTCATTGAACACTGTAGAGAGTCAAAGCCCCTGGGCTCCCGCCTCGGAAACCCTGTGGAAGAAAGTACATCGTGCTGGTAATTTTCCATGAGCTGCAGAAGGTTTCATCAGTGCTGGAAAAAGTTCTTCACAAGTGGTAAGTAACTGTAATTTATGGGGAAGATAATATTAAATGAAAGTTAGTGTATATATGATGTATCTAGGGAAAACTGTATAACTTTTCTACGCTTTTTTGTTGCTGTTAAGCTGCTTTCACACCGGCAGCGGGACCAACCCGTGGCGTTCATGTTTATGTAAGCGTTACAGGCAGAACAGAAGGTGTAAATGCAGCTTTACCCGAACAGCTAATGCTAATGCTTCATATACACAGACGTTGAGTTTCAATATCAACTCAATGTAGAGGATATGCGACGCAATTTGAGCGCAGCACGTTTTCAGCTAAGTTAAAAAAAAGAGAGACGTTGGCGAGGTTTTAAGCAATCTGGAACTCAACGTGTTCAGTGACTCCATGAGCAGGTGAAGTACAAATACAAAATGGCGACTCGATGTCACTATATTAATCCCGAACGTCCATCCATCCATTTTAACCTGCTTTATATCCCTTTCGGGGCCGCTGGGTTACTGGAGCACGTCCGGATACTGTTGGGCGAAGGTGGGAAAACCCTAGACAGGTCACCAGCTTGTTCCAGGGCCCATAATGGGGCTGGAGTGCTCCACGTCCGCCCCCGCCTCAGTAGGCTGGTTGGCGGGCAGACAGAGAGCCGCCGCGGCTTTATATTTTCTTATTTCCACCGCGAAAATATCAAAAAAGATCCTCTAGTTTTATTATTATTTTTACCTTTTTGAAATAATCTAATAAATATGCCTTTCCTGCTTGTAATAGCTGGATGTCACGTTATCTAGATGATTAAATTAAATAGGGAAATATATTTTTATTTTACTCTTTAGATGTGTTGCGAAATGCATTTTAAAAGCAAAATGTATAAAAAAATTTTTGTATGTTTGTTTTATTTCGAGCCACAAAGAATGATTTAACGCTAGCATTTACGAATAAGTCAATCTTTGTGTCCTTTAGAAATATATGGGCTGTCACTTTTTGTGGGGGAGGGGGTGTTACTTAAGTATAATTTAATTTTATAAAGCAACCTTGCTTTAATCAATCTCTACACCACATTGTAAATGTAACAAAATTTTATAATCTAACTCTTGTAGGTCTATTGGTGTTGCTCTTCAGCTTCAGAGGTTTTCAGCTGGTAAACCTAAAGTGAATTAGGTAAGTCTTGATAGTCATGTTAGCAGTGTCAGCATGGCCACTCGCTTTTTTCCCCCTCAGATTATTTCTTGTTTTTTATGGAAGGCTCATTCTAACATATACCAGAGTTGGTGATTACATAATTGACTATGCATATTACATGCCTCACATACATTATTCTGGAATCCGCTGAATGTGTATTAAAAGTTTCAATCCTCTAGTGTATAACATGGTTGATATAGGTTTACTGTGTTGATATGAATTGTTTAAGTTGTATGCTATAAAATGCTTATTTCTGTCATGTTTTCTGTTTTTGGTATGGTTCAGTAAATTGCTGGTTCAGGTTCGCTACCACCAACAGCAGAAATATGTAAAGGTGGATGAAGTTGATGGAGAGTTTGATTTCATGCAACTGCATGAAAAAGGTTAGTTTTTTAAATTTTGATTGTGTATGTGATTTTTATCCAAATTAGTTTAATCATTTGTGAAGTGAGAATAGTGCTGGCTTAAAAGGTGCTCTCAGAAATATCTCATCTTTTCCAGTCATCGAGAGGTTTTGCCTGCCATCTGACGCAAAATAGTATACAAAGATGCATCAGGGACAGAAGTTGACTAAGACATTTTCAAAGACCTTGTCAGCCAATGCAGCGTTGTTTTAACAGTTTTCCCAAGTGATGGTGAGAAATGTAAAGGGTCAGTTACATGAAGCAATTCAGTGTCAAATGGTGGAACCTGAATTCTAAAATCAGTCTACAGAAAGAAAGAAAAACAATTTGTAGTATAATGTGGAATCCAACAAGATGCAAAAAAATTGCCACATGTGAACAAAGCTGTCTTTTTTTTAAATTTCTGAATTTTGTTTTTTCTCCTAGAGTTTACCGATTGCTCCTTGTCCTCTCCATTTAAATGGTCTGACTCAAGCTTCAGTTCAAGTGCAAGTGCATCAACTATACTTCTAGATAAGATCCCAAGGAAAGAATCAAGAGTTAAAGGAACAATCAATGCAGTTTCTGCAAAAAAGGTTGGAACAGAGCTCATTTATCTTTAATTGTCAACATTTGTTATTTTCCGTTAATTTACAATTTTTGTCTTCTTTAAGTTGATCGAAGCTGTACTTGGAACCAGTTCAGATGGTGAGGAGGTCCTTGAAGAATATCACACATCACAGACTCTTAAAGATTCTACCAGAAGAAAGCTGGTCAATACAATAGTGGCCCACATGATTGATAAACACAGGTAAATGTGCCCAGTTTTTTTACACTTAAAAAAAGAATCAAAACTGTTTAGCTTACTATAGTAATCCCAATTGAATCTCTTCCCAGACATCTCCCCACCAAAGCTGTTAGAGAAGAATATGCTCTTGGGATAGTGACACTTTTTCCATCCCTGAAAGACCCATACTCCAAGAAAGGCTATGTATATATAATTATAATTGTAATATTTGTTGAGATAGTATTTATGTTTTGTGTTGTTGGGTTCTGGGTGGGCATTTTGATTTCTGATATTCTTAAAAATGACAGACAATGCAAAATAAGTGTTAATGTATGTCCATTTCAGGAACACTTCTATGATGCTGCAAGCAGTACAGGATACATTTCTTGGCGTCTTAAGACCATCCAGAGAAAGATTCGACGAGAATGTACCACTTCAAATAGCCTCACTGGCCTTTCTCAAGGACAAGGTAATACATCTGCAAACTGGTTACCTTATGTCAGCTACTGTAGTAGAAGAGAACAAAGAGGGTTTTAGGTTTGCATGCCTTCACCTCTTTCACAAAAGTAGTTTGTTTGTCTGCCATAAGAAAGCCACTTTCCTCTAACTAGATTGGTTGAACATTTTCTTGGACTGACTTTAATTATATATGTATTTTTGTTTCATTTACCTATCTGATCAGCAACTAGGACCTGATTTCTATAAAGTGTGTGTGTTCCTTTCTTCAGGGGGCCCTAAATTCCAGAGATCTGTTGTAGTTGAAGAGCAGCAGCTGGATGGAGATGCTTGTCAGGAGGCAATGTCTTTGCTCAACCATGCCACAGACACTACACTAATTTTTCGAAAGATGAGAGAGACGTTTCAGCATCGGCAAAAACTCGTCAATGACTCAGACAAAGCGCTTGACATCCTGTCATGCTTCCCAAGATTCCTGGATACCAAAGGATTGGTAAGTATGCAGTGGTATGTTGAGAACTACATGAAGTGTTGTGCTGAATGTGTTGGTGGTATATTTTCTTTCTCATAGGCGAATCAAGACTTCATTCTCTTGTTTAATGACGAGGTATCCAACCGGCTGCTTCAGCAATGGGACCCGATCTTTAGATGCAACGTTATCAAAGAGGCCAAGCAGCTCACTTCAACACCAGAGCTTCGTCAGCTGTTGCATTCAGCAGAGAGTCCACAAGGCAGTGATGAGACAATGAGTGAGTTTTGCTCTCTTGTGTTTACAATTCAATACTTTATTAACATTTTGTACTTTGTACTGTCATTGTATTATTTATTGCGGCACATATCTTCTACAGACATGCAGTTTTAAAAATTTTCAACAGAGTAACTGCTTTTTGCACTTTTAATGATCATTGTTTTAAGTCTTTGTTATTAATTTATTCTTTGTTCCGTAGCTCATGACGCAGAGATGGCCTCGCTTTTGTTGCTGTTATACCTTCCACCACCACCTGGGGGGCCAAAGTATTCAAAAATCAGCGCTTCTGATGCAGTTGAAAAAGTTGACTTTCTCAAGGTAATTTTATATTTGTTTATTTTGATCATGTGTAAAACTGGTAAGTAGATAAATGAAACAAATTTTAGGCAAGTTTCCTTTAACATAGAATGTTTGTGTTAACTTGTGCAGCGCTATTTCTGACTTGAGTGTCCAATGTCCCTTTTAAACCTCAGTCTTACTGCAGTTTGGAGGAGCATCTTCAGAATCAGCACCACCATCAGCTGTACCTCCTTGCCGTTGGTCGCGAAAAGAGGAACATCGACAGATTCTACATCTCCATTGACAACCATCTCATCCCATGCCAGGCAAACCGCTCCCTTGGGGCATTTGATGAACTTTTTAAAGCTCATTTTGTTTTCAGTGTGTCTTATGATGGTGCACTTCTGAATTTCTACACCTTTTTGCAGACAACAGTTTATAATATTGATATGGGTAAAATGAAGGTGTCACCAAGAGTTTCGAGACATGAGAGCCAAACTCCTTATCCAGGAGGTGCTTCTCACAACCCAGATTTAAAGTCAAGGCAATTAAAGGCATTTTGATCAAAATGCTCATGTTTTTTGTGCAAGAAAGTTTGTCCCAGCAGTTGATTTCACATATGAGTTGAACATGGTTATTATCCTGGACCAAAGTTCAAGTGGTTTTGTTGTCAGCCATGTTATAGGCTTCAGCTTCAAACTAATGCAGGCTTTAGAAAGCACCTCAACACTGCTTATAGAGGCACTGAACAAATTGTTTTTTTCCCACTCCCATCAAAGTCTTTTTGTTATTCTGTCATGTAATATGTTTTATTTAACTGCATGAGAGTGAAATATTAAATATTTTTTAAATTACATCTTTTGGGAAGTATTTCATTGTCGGTTAAATAATTTCAACTGTTGTATCGTATTATAGTATTGGATTAAAAAAACACTTTTGGATAGTTTAAGTGTCTAGCTAAGTTTAGTGAGTTAAGAAGGAACTCTGACTGTTTAACATATTTATTGAGTTAAACAAGTGACTGACTTGGTGTTAATTTAACATTAATTGAGTTAAAAAAGTGACTGACTCGGTGTTAATTTAACATTAATTGAGTTAAATAAGTGACTGACTCGGTGTTAATTTAACATTAATTGAGTTAAATAAGTGACTGACTTGGTGTTAATTTAACACTAATTGAGTTAAACAAGTGACTCTGACTCGGTGTTAATTTAACATATTTATTGAGTTAAACAAGTGACTCTGACTCGGTGTTAATTTAACATATTTATTGAGTTAAACAAGTGACTCTGACTCGGTGTTAAATGATTTAACTATTTTGAAAATGTTAATTTAACTCCGTAAAGTGTGGAGCTATATAAACCCTGAAAAAGTGTTGAAATTAACTCTGTGGGAGTTGAATCAACACTCCACTTTTTGCTGTGTTCCAGAAGAAAAGCAACACCGCTGCATCTGCAAAACAGAGACAGTTAGCGTGGGAAAACATAGCTGCTCAAGTTAATGCCTAAGTTTGCATTTAAATCATTGTTATAAAATATTGGCTGTAATAACTTTTTAAATAGCGTAAGGAGTGAAATAAAAAATGGCAATATTTAGGTGTACTTTTGAAGTGTTATTCCTGGTGTAAATGCATGAAATGCTGCATAGTGTACAGAACCAATCTGGGGAAAAATGCCTTTAACGTCGGTAATGTTTAGAGGACTTTTCTGTTAACCTTCCCCTCTAGCAAACGTTGGTCAGTTTAATATTAATACATGCAATTGTGTTTTTAAAAGTGAACTTTTGTCTACTGTTGAACCTTTCGCTGCGCGAAGACTTCTCCTTTCTTTTCTCTCGTCTTTCCGACCGTGGTCAAAAGCGCAGGGGAGATTTCCTTCAGGGCCGAAGGGGAATTCTCCTTCGGGGTTCACTTCCCGTTCGAAACCCTCAACCTCCAGAGCGGATTAAGAATGACTCCAAAACAGTTATTCTGGGAATGACACCTTCTCCGTCCTCCTCATCCGTGCTCACCCCCCCCCCCCATCTGCACCTGCACTCGCCCCTCCCTTTGTCTCTCGTGGATCGCACCCCGCTCAGCACACACACGCTGCAACACTACCCTTGTATTGATCAAGTGGTATAGGTTTATATGGGATTAAGAAAGTAAGCAGTGCTAGAACATTGTGTTTCCAAAAAGTAGTTGTTACATTAATCTAATTCAATGTCCCTGATTTCATTTTCATGTAGATGCAATCATGCAGGAATTAAAAGAACATGGCAGCAGCTATAAATGAAGTATAAATATATTTGACATATGAAACATCTACATAGCAAGACCTAATGTTGTTTTCATTTTATATATGTGATTGACTGCAACGAAAAACGGTAACGCTCAAACAAAAACGTATGGGGAAATGACAAAACATCGAGTCGAGGTCTCAAAATCCTCGCACGAGGTAAATATAATTCTCTACGAATTAATGCAGCCTCCTCGTCTATTGGGTCCTCCAAAAAAGGACAAGCCATTCTTGTCACTTAGATCGTGTGACGGAAATGTGGGCAATGAAGGTTGAAGCGAAATATACCGCTTCGTCTTTAAAAAGGGGAGGGGACCGGCAAAAACTTCGAGTTTGGAGAATAAAACCTGCTCCCGACCAGGTTAGGTTCACAGCATAAGTAACCATGGATACTGACTCCGAGTAAAAGTTACCTCTCTTTCAGAAACGGGTTTGACTTACTCTGCTTTCTCTGGTTTGACAAACCTCCGATTCTGAAACGGAAAACCCAGGGTTTCCCTAATTTCCGGGTTTATGAACTCAGAGTTTACACTTAACCTCCTTTGTGAAACAGGCCCCTGGTGTCCCTAAAGAAGTCGCATTAAATGAATTTAAACGCTCATGATGTGTTTACTCCATTTTTCATACGATATGTAACTGAGACAAATTAATCATTTAAAATTTGTAATGAAATAACGTGTTTTTATTCATTGTTGATTTTAATTTAAAGGAATGTTACACGAATGAAGATCTCTGAAGATACCAACCCTCATTATTGTCAGCAGAGGGAACAGTGTTGCCAGATAGTCACAGTTTTCCAGCCCAAATGACATCTGAAAACTGCCAGACCCAGCCAAAAACCATCCAACCGGGGGGGGTGGGGGTGAAGATTCAACTAATGATAAAAACCTTTCCTCCTTTTTCTGAGCTAACATAAACACACTTGTGAGGAAACTGGATTTTCTAGAAAGGACTGTATTAAATTTTAAGTTGGTTCGTTCCCTTTTCAGTTTCCAGCACACAGAAATAATGAATAACGACTCAGAGACAGTTACTTAGCTTTTGTGGAGGTTTTACTTCGCACAAACACGAAGGGGACAGACAGAAGTACATGGTACATTCAAAGTCCGAACCAACGAGCTCAGGGATGGGCTTTGGTATAAAAACCCTGCATTTGCATATTCAGAAGATGGTCTGAGGATCTTCGTGTGAAAATCACGCCCACAGGTTACTGCTGGAAGGAAGCTTCAAGGCTAAAGTGAAGATAAGTCTGAGGCCTGCTCAGCAGATCACACATCCACAGAAAAAAGGGAGTATGGGAAGAAACTGTTAGAACAATAGCTTGGCTGTGCTTCTTCAAATGTAATATAATTTTGAGGTGACAATACATGCTCAGTGAATTAAGTTTAAACCATTAGTGTAATAAAAGTTAAAGGCAGTTTCTAACTATTCCTAACATACCCCCCTGTTTGTCATATCAAAATTATATATGGAAAGTCAGCAGAACACTTCTCATCATCAACCATATACCAGTTCACGAGGATTTTCAGTATAGGCATCATATCGGCTCTGCATTGAAAACAAAAGTGTAGAGGTATAGGTAAACACACAAGAAAATCAAAATCAATGTGCATAACTGAATAAAACAGAGGTGGTAGGTGATACATGAGTGTTGATGCGAAAACCTCCAGGGCTAAACTTATACCATCTGTGTGAAACATTCAGTGAGCAGTCAGGGAGGGCAAAACTCATCAACGACTCTGTGCCCCTCAGCAGTCATCACTAAGGATACGCATGCATCACCAGTCCAAACCTCGGCACAAAATCATTAATTAAATTTACAAAGAACAAAAAACAAATTAAGAAATAAAGAAAATAAAAAAAATCAAATCAAACAAAAGAAAAACAATAAAATAAATCCATAAAGACCAGTTTCAACCACGAGTGGATTCGAATTAGGTTAATTGTAGGCATAATGCAGATAGAGTCGGCCTGACAGCGATCATTCATTTGACACATGGAATCAAACAGGTGACGAAAATAAAAAATAAAAACAAGACACAGAGAACCGGAGTGACTAGTTTTATCAGTACACTCCACCAGAAGTAAACCAATAAAGTGGGGACCCAGACCAGTAGGCTTCAGTCATCTGAGAAGAAATGTGTGATTTAAGGGCCTTGACCTCACTGATGATGTGAGTGAGATCTCCAGAGGAAGAGGGAATAAAAGTACAAGATGAAACCACGAGGAACAGCTGGACCCATGTTAGCTGGTTCGAAACTCACTGTAGCTGGAAGAGAGGAGCGCTAGAGGAAACACACCAGGGAGCGCCCCTCGCCAGGAGTAGTGTCACACTGCGGCGGCTTCGTAGTTGGACTTCAACCAGGGGTGCGTCTCAAAATGTCAGTCTTGTAGGCTCTCAGCAATTTACAGTGGCTTACGTGAATCCAGGAGGGTCAGTCAGCAATGTGTACTGCAGTTGGCATGGTGAGGAGAACCTTGAAGGGTCCTGTCCACCTCAGGTGTGACCAATCAGTCCGTTAAATGGTCTTCAGGGTAAAGCAGGTCACCGACAGGGGCCTTCTGGTCGGGATGCAGAGTCTGTGGGGAGGAGAGAGCTGGAGGCAGACTCAATGCGTTCCTTTGTTCTCAAAGCTTTCTTCAAACAATCATGTAAATCATCAATGGTGTCAGTAGAGCCAGGCATGAGAGTAGAAAAAAATCCGGAAAAAAAAAATAAATAAAAATAAACAAAAATTAAAAAATAAAAATTGTGAAAAAACACATTGAGCAAAACAGACAAGAACTGCGTCTCATTTCAACAGCAGCATGAACAGGCTGATAACAGTTTGACTAATGGTAATGTTTGAACGGAAGGGAGTGGAGCATACTGCAGGTGATTCTGGAGAATTCGCACAAGAGAATCACAGGTCACATTGTTTCAACTATCAGCAGCGCAAGTGAGGGTGGGGGGTCGATCAGATAAGGTGGTGAGGTCCAGGGAGAGAAATAATTTTGCTAGAAACAGAAACTAAATGTCCCAAAAAATTTAACCTGTGCTTGGGCCAGCTGGAGTTTAGTCTTACTGCACTTATTGCCCTGAGAGTTAAAACATAGAAAGATTAGCAGACATGTCCATTAAAAAAAAATGTAAGGCAAGTTAGGGAACCAGAGATCCTCAGGAATGCTTTTAAAGGGGTCAATCCTGATTTACAAGCAGAGATGGAGGGACCTGATAAATGGGGTCAGAAGGCTGCAATCAAACTTTTTATGAACAGGGGAAAGTGAACTAAAAAAGGGAAGGCTGCACCAGCCATCCGAGTCTGATCATGTTTATACAAGAGGGAGGTGTGTCCTGCACAAAATGATCCACTACTGCTTTGTAAGGAATACTACTTTCTATAGCTTTTTCTGAACATCTACCCTTGTCCATGTCCTAAACACTAAAATGCACACTAAAATACAGTAAAACACATCCTATCATTATTCGGAGAGCAGAGAAAGCTGTTATATCTGCTTACAACGGAGAAATCACCCCTCCTTTCTGCGAGTCCTCATCAGCCTGTCTGCAGGCTCGGGCACGCGCACTCTGATCTGTGAAGCTGTTCCCCCCTCCTTCTGCTCTGTCCTGCACTCTGAGGCTGCTTAACTTTCTATGAAATCCATAATCTTTAACCCATTTATCCAAATACTTGATTAATGTCTGATCCTGACTTTCCACATACGTCCAAACTGTATGAAAAGTTTTCTGGACCTGAGCAATGTGCCGTTTTTCTTTTTAGTGAGATTTTGTGAATGAGCCCCACCCATGTAACCCTTTTTATGGATTCTCCAGCGCTGAATCTAATCAGCAGAAAAAGCTTGGAGAATCAGAAAGGAAACCTAATTATTTGTCAACTGAGTCAGTAATGTCTCTTAGAACGAGGCATTAAACAAAGCAATCATGAGGCATTAATCAAAGCGAGCACACCCCACAGAAGCCGTCGCAGAAAGCACAGTCAGACACAGACAGAGACATAAAAAAAAAAAGTTACACACACATGAATTCCCCGGAGCTCCGTTTATTCCCAAACGTCGGAACACACAGACATCGACGTGTTTCAACCGAACTTTTCCCGAAGTCGCGCACACAAAGCCTGCGACGTGTTTCAACCGAACCTTTCCCTGGCGTCGGAACACACAGACATCGACGCTTTTTTAACCGAACCTTTCCCTAAGTCGCGCACACACAGCCTGCGACGTAACCGAACCTTTCCCTGGCGTCGGAACACACAGACATCGACGCGTTTCGACCAAATCTTTCCCTAAGTCGCGCACACACAGCCTGCGACGTAACCGAATCTTTCCCTAAGCTACACACTTCTCCCTGTCATCTCCCGTGAAGGAGGACACATGCACCCGCAGCAGGCTGACTGCAGGCGCTCCTGTGGTCAGCGTGCACGCGCAGCACTGTTACTGCACGCGGTTCTCTCTGTTCTTCCCCAAAAGATGATGCACCCACACACAAGACACAGACACAGTCAACATAAAACCCTAGCAAGTAAAGAGAGGACAGACTTTCTGTGTGGCATACTCACTTCAAGCAATGAACCTCGTTATTAGATGAGGGTCCGACGCCGCCGGGGGCACCACCGGATCCAAAGGGCGAGGGCCGCTGATCCTGAAGGCGGATGTGTCAATACTGAGACTGTGATCTCAGACCATGCATGGTTTTCGGGCAACCCCCCCCCCAGGGGCTCCAGCGATGTCCAGGGCGCGCGCCGGCCGGCTCGAAAGGACCAAATGTGAGGAAACTGGATTTTCTAGAAAGGACTGTATTAAATTTTAAGTTGGTTCGTTCC